>JAJONY010012587.1:0-17533 GCA_029582405.1 Solanum gandarillasii
AAAATAATTGAGTCCTTCGGAATGCAAGGAGGCTCACCACTGACTCTGGAGTGCTCAGCTGGATCAACGACGTGCAGGATGCTGATCCGGGGTACCTGAATCTGCATCATCAAACGATGCAGGACAACTGGCATCAGTACATGGAATGTACGAGTATGCGAGCGGGAAGCCAAAACACAACTTAAGCTTGAAAGGAAATACAAGAGAACAATTACCTCGGCTCTGTACGACTCATGACTAACTGAACTCAATATATAAAGCAATAAGACGCATGCAATATATATAGCTTGTAAAACAGTATAAACAACTTAGCTTGTTAATGATAAAACAATAACAACTCAACTGTACTTATATAAAAGTGATATAACTTATATGGGAGGTTCTTTAACCGACAACCACCACTATGAGCCCTAGTGATGATACAACGCTTTACCTCGCGTTGCCCAAGGACCATCCTATACCTTGCCGTGATATAGGAAGCTAACTTTACTTAGTGGATCCACTAGCTTAACTTTCGTGATCATCTAACAAGTATGATCTGAGAAATCCCATGTTGGCGCATGGTTCTTATGGAGAGTTGAGTAAATCAGAACTTGTGTCCCCAATTTGGTGCTCAATACTACTCCCAAAAAAAATACTTTGGCTCATAACTATCTTTAAACACATTTTTCTTTAGTTGAGATAATAACTCAAAACTTAGCCCAAAGGCTCTTTTGGAAAAAAGAAAACATGGTTCCCCTCTTACTCAAATGTAATAGCATTTATAACCTCCTTTGGGAATACTTAGTTCCCTAATAGACTTTAAAAAGAGAACTCAACTTTAAACTCATGACTTAACTTGAAACTGAGACTCTTACTCGACTTGAAACTTGAGACTCTTACTTAGCTTGAAACTCTATACTCTTTTTCTTAACTTCTAACTTCACTTGACTTGGAACTATCTTTCCTTGAATCGGAATTATGAATTCAAGGTGTTCGATCACATGTTATGGAGGGATTCTTGAACGCTTAGACGTACTTTGGAGTGTCGGAAACAACTATAAAACATAGGTATAATACTTTGGAACTTGCTTGAGAAAGTGAGAAAAGAAATGGGGAAACTTGGCTGAGACTTCAGATTTCTGGTGACACAGATGGCCCTTACGGACGCCATCGACGGACCGTAGATGGACTCACGGTCCGTAGATCGCGTCAGAAACTTCCCCCGAATTCATTAAAAAAAAAAAAGACTAAGTGTTGACCTACGGTCCGGACTTACGGTCCGTAGGTCAGGTTACGGACCGTAGGTCGTGCCCGTAGATCAATGCCCCAAAAACCCCACTTCTGTCCCGCTTGACGGTTGACCAGTACGGACCGTCAATCGATCTACGGTCCGTAGGTCACACCCGTAGATGGGGATCGACAGCAAAAAAAAAATTGCTGAGAATTGATGGTGAATCAACTTCAAAAGGGTCATAACTCTTAGAATCATAATTCCCTCAACATACAATAGGTTTCAACGTAAATACATAACCCAATCATGTCTCAAAATGAACAATGACTTCAACCACACCACCAACAACATCAACAACAACTAACAACTTCAACAACTTCAACAACAATTCCAATCTTTTCTCAAATCATAGAATAAGCTTGGTGTGTGTGAGGGAAAGGATCAACCCACACAAAAACTCACATACCTTGATAGGGATCACCCCCGACGATAATCCACGACGGAAACTTTTTGATCTCCTTTCTTCTTTTTCTTCTCTTCTTCTTCTTCTCCTTCTTCACTCTCAAGAACCCTAACTCTTTCTCTTTCAAAATGGGACAAAAATGATCCAAGGATCAGCCTAATACAACAATGTAGTCTCAAAAGAAAAAAATTGTGAAAAGACCAAAATGCCCTTAAATTTCCGGACGGATTTCCCTTCCAACTGCCCAACTTCTAAAGGGCATAACTCCCTCATACGAACTCGAAATCGAGTAAACCTAGTGGCGTTGAAAAGGTCAATCCACGAGCTTCGCAACCATAACTGAAACTACTCCTAAATCATCCTGAGCTAGGAGTTACGACTACTCAAAGTTGCCCAAAAACTCTTTTTTTTTTTTCCATACTTAACCCAAATTTCCAGATTCTAAATTTTTCCAAAAATGACTATTTTCCAAGTTTCAAGCTCCTTCAAAGCCACTTCAAATTGTCGGATGTTACAGTTGATTTCTCTACTTGTGAATGCTTTAAGATGTCCAAAAAAGTGGACAAAACTGGGGAAAGGACTCTAGTGTTTGTGACAAAGGTAGATAGAGCTCCTGAAGGGCTGCTTGAGAAAGTAACTACAAGTGACATGAATGTTGGACTTGGCTATGTTTGCCACTACAGAGGAGTTTGTTGGAAAATTGTGGAACTATATAGAGGGAGTTGTCATCGAAGTTTTGATGCATCATTCTGGTAGTTGCCCGGAACTTCAGTATTTCATTAAGAGGGCAGTGCAAAATTTGATTGCCAAGAAGAAGGATAAATCGGTCAATGGGATACGAGAAATCATTGGGATGGGTAGGCTGACTGACCTCACTAGTAGTACTGAATATGTTGCTACTTACAGCAGTCTCATGGGTCAAAAAAAGAAATTTATGAAGTTCTGCAAATATTCCAAAGGGGGGACGAAAATAAACATCAAAGGATTTGGAGTAATTGATGTTTTTTTCTGAGGTGGCAGCCTAAAGATGTTGTGCAGCAAGCTTTTGAATTGAAGATGACTATGGCTGCATACTGGAAAATTGTGTTCAGTCCTCAAAAGTTGGGTAACCATGAGATCGAGGTGGAAATTGTTAATGATCGAATGGCAACTTTGCATGTGAGGTTCTTTGCATACTGGCAATTTGCTTTCAGTCTTGAAAAGTTTGTTTATGAGATTAAGGATGAGGTTCTTGGTGATCTAATACCATCCCATGGTGGTGGATCTGAGAGTTCCCTGCAAGAATCATTGGTTGCTGAGATGTGCTTTAGGCTCAAAAGGAGTGTGAAGTTGCTTGAAGAGTTAAAAGAGATGGTGGCGAAGATTATGGAGTACAGTCTTGGTTCATCATGTTAGTTCAGAACAGGCTTAGACTAGTGTTTGATGATTTGCCCTGGATCTCTCCTTGTCCTTAAGACCTTGTTTTTCTTCTTTCATCGCGTTTATCTATCTACCTAGTACTCTTTATCGAATTTACAGCTACAATGGAAGTCTTTATGTTAATGATTTTGATTCTGCATTTCTGTTTCGTGTTTCGTTTATCACTTTTTTTGGCTGTGTTTTACGGTTTGAGTGGTCAGTATTCAGCTTCAAAAAATTGGTGTAGATGCAGTTGTCATGTGTATTATTTGTTACAGTTATTACTTGACTGCCTAGACCATTCTTCTGTGACAAGATCCCTATTTCATGTCAGTAGGAAGTTACTACTTGTACCGTTTGAGATAACAGTGATATATAGGGTCAACTTCCGTGCACCTCAACTATTTCATGGAATACCTACTACCTCTCACTAGTATTTCACTTTGTAACTCTGACATCAAGGCTTAAGCTAGTAGTAGGGATTTGAACCCTATCTCTAAGGTTTACACACACTTCATTGACCACTAGCTCACTGCCTTGGATGCTCACACTACTAGTATAGAAAAAACAATAGTCTGGTGCACTAAGCTCCCACTATGCACATGGTTTAGGGACGGACCGGACCACAAGGGTCTATTATACAGAGTCTTACCCTGCATTTCTGCAAGAAGTTGTTTCCACAACTTGAACTGTGACCTCCTGGTCTCACATGACAGCAACTTTACCAATTACGTAAGATTCTCCTTCTCACACTGCTAGTATAAATAACTCAAACTTGAACTGCATGGCAACAAGATGTGTATTTCATGGGGAGGAGGGGGGGAGGGGGGGGGGGGAATAGGATTTACAGTATTTCTTCTGCAAGCCAAAAGAAAAACCCAAGATTGAAGAGCATTTCGTCCATAAGGCAAAAGCAGAATAGATGCAGACATGCAGTATGCAATACGAAACAATGAGCCTTTCTATCACCACAATATCTCAGGAAAAAACAATAGAATTAGACTGATTGTGTCACCCAAAAGAGTACATTATACACCCAATAAGTTAGAAACGACAACCGAGAGAGATGCCATGAAAATTGGGTTGACTGATTATTAGTTCTAGTTATTCCCGGAAGAATATAGAGTTTCTGGCGATCAGAAACATCTCCACTGATGATCTAGCCCCTTCATCAAAACAAAGGTCCAAAATGACAACGCTGAATTCAGGACATTCAGATGTCTTTTACCAATGTTTTCTCTGCAGTTCTACCTCATGCTCCGTATTTTGGAGCCTTCCAAAGCTTGAATGCCACTTCATGTAGAAATCTATCTGTTGGAATCACAAGGTTTGCGCCATGCTGGTTAAAAGATGAGAGTGCAAAATATTAGTAGGATCACAAATATCCATGTTAGCAGACAATAACTCTAGTGACAACAGTAAATTTCGAAGGTATTTTACGCAAGATAAACACAAGGATGGAGATCAAGCGCAAAATCAAGGATACTACGAGTAACTAAAATATCAGAACAGAATTGACAATGGCGCTCAAATTATTTGAAGATGATGCAAGCTCTGAAATTGTAAAAGACATGCAGAAAGGTTCTTGAATTTCTGCCGGCTATTCTACACGACTTGATAAATTAGGAGATTTTCTAAGTGTTAAAAATGCCTAGTGCATTTAAAAGGAACACAAGTGTAGAAGAGCATGAATCATTCTCCTTAGTTGTGTCAGCATATTTCTGAGCAGTGAAAGGAACCTCTTTGAATACCTCTTTGAAATCCTCATATGAATATGCTTCTGCCCTATCCTTCCGAGTGACAGCATTCTACCACTGGGCCACTAATATGGGGCAATGCTGCCTGTTAACGAATACATCAGACGACAGTATGCATGGACGATATAGAATGGAAAAGTGGAAAAATTGCACTTACCTAACATTTGGTCGTGGTTTCCTTCTTTAATTGTATAACTTTGACGAGGGAAAATAAGAGAGAGTTTAGAGTTATTCTCTTGTCTACTGTCAGCAATAGAAAACGTGGAATCATCAGACTCATGAACAGCACCATAGCTCAACAAAACTGACATGTGCAACCTAGAACCTACTTCCGTTCCACGATGTGCCATTTGCACCAAATTACCAACCAATCGATTGACAAGATCCAAATCTTTGAGGCAATTTGTCGTTTGACCAGCTCCAACGTGAAGAATAACCAAATCAATTTGGCTTGACTCTAAGGTCTTCCCTTCTTGAAACCCCAGCAACTTGAACAATTCGGAGGCAAAGGCAGATGAATCAACCTGGTTATTAATGTTACTAATTACCTCATTGAGCTCTAAGACGGTGAAGCCAAGCTTATTGCAGAAACTCTTCAGTCTTAAAGTTTCAGTGATGACAGCAGCTTTCATCCCCATAAACCTGAATGAGAACTTTTTAAAAAGTGCCTTCTCAACAATGTAAATAATATCATATTGATGAAAGTTCAACATTTAAAACAGGAGTAGTCTTACCTCTCTGATATGGTTGCTGCTACATGCTTCTCCTGAGATTGAGCTTCAGAAGATTCTTCCCCATTCTTACGAACAGAGGAAGTATTTTAGCACAATCTATGTTAATTAAGCTAAGAAATAAATGAATGTCTTTAGCAATTACTATAAACAGAGTAATTGCATCTCACCAGGGCAAGATAAGCTTCACTTGCATCCACTAGCTCAGCAAATTCTCTGACAATCCTTGCATCCTCGGTTTCTGCAATCTAATCCCCATATAAATTCCAAAATGACAGATAACAACAACATACCGAGTGTAATCTCACAAGTGGGGCCTGGGGAGGGTGGTGTGTACCTAGGAGGCTGTTTTCGCTCTCAGCTCAAATAAAGCATATCAAAAAATAAGTATGTAAAACAAATACAGTAGCGAAGAAGTCATGCTGAAAACAATGAAGAAAAGAACAATATAACAACATATTACGATAACTGAAGCCAAAATGACAAATAAGAAGTACGAAAATGTAATTAGACTCCCAGCATGAACTGTAAAGTAATAACAATCTGTGTACTGTCCATGAAAACTATTTTTTTTAATTTAGAAACTCACCATGCTTTCTTATGAATAAAAGTACTCAGCCACCCTAACACTAACCACCTGTAGGCATAGCATAACAAGAAAAATCATAGGCACCAGGCTATAGAGTTGAATTTATGGGATGGCAAACTCTTCAATGTTAATTGGTTACGATGCGTCCCACACATCATCAATAATATTTAACATATTTTGTAAAATCCACTCTTTAGAGAAGTCTTATTGTAATCTAGAGGGTAAAGTGGGTGTATGAAGGATATATATCAGCTGTCTCATAAAAGTGATCAATAAAACATAACATCCTCCTATCCAGTTACACAATATATATTTGATCTCAAGTGCTCGGTCGTCTAGGATGGCTATGTCTTCCACGAATAATAATTTCATTCTCAGCTAGTGGTTGAGAAAAGATGGTGCACCAGTTCCTTGGAGTCAACTGCCTTGATGACTTTTCAATTTCTACAAGTGCCTGATTGGCTCCCTTAACAGTGCAAATGAAGAATATTACAAGGCCTTCCGTTAGCAAGTCTAAGAAATGATCTACCAGTTTGATATCATAAAAGTTTTGAATCATAGAGATGGAAGGTGCAAACTTTTGGCTCTCCATTTTTTTTTGGAGTTGGGACGTTTCATGATTAGAAAACAAAAAATGCCAGAATGATTGTCTTTCAGTGTTACTAATTCTGGCATTACCAACCAAGCAGATAAATTTAATGATAACTAAACAAGATCAAACACAATAACTAATCTTACTAACTCAATGCACAGTATATTCATGCAATCACGAAAGTATATTTTCAATCAAACTTGGTCGGCTAGATGAACGCCCTGCATCTTATTCAATTCCATTCAGTCCATGTCGTTCCAATAATAATCAATATTTCAACACAAATTAGGGATTCTTATCTATAGGTTCTATAACTAGACTAAAATGGCTCCTCACAGACACCAGTACAATGTCCCTGTAACAACAAAAACTAATCTCAACTAGTCGGCATTGCCTAGATGGATCCTTTGCTACATTACCAACCAAACAAAGATATTTAACTATCACTAAAACGAGATTAATTAACTTCTTTTTCTTTATTGGCACGAGATTAATTGACTTACTAATTCAAAGCACAGTATATTACATGCTATTTAGATATGCATCTAATATTAATTATAAAAAAAAAAACAAAATCGTCCATATGCAGATGGATCAAAGACTATCCAAAAGCATGCAATTTCAACAAACTCAATATTAAAGATGAAAAAGAGCATATCCCCAGATAAAAATTATCAAAAAGAAACAATCTTGAAGTTACCAAACTAAAAAAAGACTCTTTAACAAAAGTTGGACATAATGTAAGTGTGTCATGGATGTTTTCAGTACTTCAAAAAGCATCATAACCCCACATCAAATTTATCAAAAAGAAACGATTTTGGGATTAAAAAAAAGGTAAAAAGAAACAAAAAAAGACCTAAAGGAGGAGAGTGAAGAAGAAACAAGAAGCCACATCAAACAATCCTAATTCTTGCATATGCAAACTGATTTCTACTAAACAAACATGCAATTTCTGTTAACCCAATGATCAAATATGAAAAATAGAATAACCCCACAAAATTTATCAAAAAAGAAACAATCTTGGGATTAAAAAAATCAGAAAAAGACCTGAAGGAGGAGAGTTGGGAAGAGACGAGAAGCCACAGCAAGCTCGAGAAGTAAAAGAATGGAGTTGGGCATGAGACGGGTCAATGGATCGGGCTAACCCGTCACCGTATAATACCAGTGCTCTGCTAGGCTAACCCGTCACCGTATTAGTTCAAAGTTTTTATTTTTTATTTTTGGTGAGAGACGTGAACTCCATAACCACAAAGGGGACATAGATACAAATATAATATAGACACCTCACCAATTAAGTGAGAATATATCCTAGCTGGATTATATTTGAATTTTAGTTTAATAATATGAAACATGCACCTAAAAAATACGATTTTGGACGGATTTTCGGTCAGAAATCTCTATATTCATCGAAAAATCACTATTTTCTAATAGTAATGTTTTTAGATCTTTGTTTTAGAAAATTATATTCATTTTATTTTAATTTTTGTTATACTATTTCTTTTTAGTCCGCAGGGTGGCTCAAATACAACAGTCTGAAAGCCAAAACTCAAATTGAGGCCTTAAATTTTAAATTTTTTTGTGAAGTTTATTATAAATTAATTTATTTAGTCTTCATGAGACATAACATTCTAGATTTGTTGAACTTCTATTATTTTTTTCTCTAATATGAAAATTTTATATTTTCTACCAATAATATAATATTTCTTTTTAAAAAATACCTATAATTATTGTTTAAGAAAACTGAGGCCCCTCAAATTTGGAGGTGTATGACAATTTTCTTTTTTTGTTTAATTGTAGAGTCGCCCCATTATATAGTCTGTTTCGAAAAAGAAAAACACTTTTATATATTCGATTGTAGTTTAACTTTAAACTTCTTTCATTTTAAATTGTACATATTTTTATTGACATGTTTTTATAATCATGAAAATATCACGATATATTTTTAAAATTACAAGTTAAATTTATTTTAATTTTCTTTACTATTTTAAACACTATCACATAAATTTAAGCAATGAAGTACTACCAAATATTTATTTCTTATATTATGCATATTAAAATTCAAACGTCCTTAAATACTCATTACTAAATACCTAACTTCGTCATTATATAATTGAATTTTGACTTCTTTTGAAATTCAATTTTCGTCACTATCTTCTTTTATTAATATGGCACCAAAAAAATTTATTGTTACAAATTTCAATTTATACTATAAAAAAAAAATTATTATTTTACTGAAAATACATGGAGCATATATTTTGCAGTCTTTGCTATATATTTATAGTCTTTTTTTTCTTTTTTCTTATAGGTGATGTGCAACCCACGTTTCATGAGATCTAAGTTTGAGGTTGACACGTTGGAGTAATAATATAACAAAGTGGTCTTTGATAAAAAGGGTTTTATGAATTTTTTTAATGTAAATTTAAATTAGTCGAACTTTAAAAGAATATAATTAACAATAACAAATACATATGTAGATATTGAAATTTTGTGGAATTTACAAGACAAGTTTTAATTTCAGTTAATGTTCTTAGGGCTATTCTATCAGAAATCTTAGGTCATGCTTATATAAACGAATAATATATTATCTTGAATAGGTATCTTGAATATATTCCACAAATTCATTCATAAAGAGATCAAGATGTGGTCAACAACTAAATATTTCAAGAAATCTACAAAACTCAAATCAAATAAATCTCCAGGATGTCCATATCGTCTTAGTTCGAGGAAACGTTACTAACGACACTCGAATCACAGAGATCATCAAGAGAGAAGAATTAAGGGAGCAACATAATTCTACGCAATTAATGTTAGAAAATAAATTACATTCTTTTCTTCTTTTGAGACTAATAACCCTCGAATCACGAAGAATTTTGAGAGATAAAATCAAGGGAAGAAATAGATTGCATGGAACTTTACTAGAACTAAGTGAACTTCATATTTTATAGTTTCTTGTGAAATCAAATAAAAGAAAAACTCCACTACTACAATATGATATCAAGTAAAGGAGCATGGATCCTATCAGAAGTGTAGGACGTCAATGGTACGGTTCAGTTCGTTATTTTATAAAAATTATACCATCTCAATTTTTTTGGGTATTTTATAATATATAATTAAAATTAGACTTTTTAAAACCATCCCAATCATATCGGTTTCTCTTTGGTATAGGTACGGTTCGATTAATTTTTCCTTCTTTTTTTTACTTATAAAATATCATCTCAAAATATACAATTATTAATATATTTCCTTCACAAATATGTTCTTGAAGAAACACTTTAATTCTTCACAAAAAAGACAAGAATGTAAAACCTTGTTACCGTATTGTTTGATCTTAAATATTTAATACGAGTGTTTGGCTAGGTTTTGTTGTATGGTTTGATAGACTATCTATTACAATATCTTTTAATTTTAAACTTAATTAAGTAAAGACTAATTAAAGAGCGAAGACCCAAAGTCGTCTAGTTGTCAAAGACCTAGAACCTAAGTTATATTTATATTTGAAAAATGTTATAAAATATATTTATATATTAAATTTAACATATGGTTAATATTTAAAATATATTTACGTAAGGTTGTTCGGTTCGGAATTTTTTTGGTTTTTTTCATAAATTAAAAAGACTATCCCAATTGTTCGGAACGGTTATACACTTAAATAAGTGCACGGTATTATTACATAAAAATAGCATAAATCAGTTCAGATTAAATTCGATATTGGTTCGGTCGATTTTTCATATTCTTTTCAACAAAGTAAATGGAATTTTGGACACTTAAACGCCAGTTGATGGATGCTTGTTATAGATTGAGAAGATTAGAAGTTTGTAGGAAAAATTGAATTGGGATGTTTTCTGTCAATATTCTCTCTGCATTTCCTGTATCAATAACTGATCTTTTGGTTATTATGAGCTCACAGCCAGAGAATAATTGGAGGGAATTTAAGAAGTTTTGATGAAATTCTAACACCTTGTTTGAATGGATGTTACCGTCAGTGGCGGAGCCAGGATTTAGATTGAGGGGTGTCAAAATATAAAGTAGTATGCACACAAGTGTTAAAAAAAAACGCTGAAAGCCTTTAAAAAAAAATAGGCTTCAGCAAGGTTCGAACTCCCAACACCTAGGTCAATGACAAGGCGGAACTTTGTAGCCCCTGAACCACTGAACCAACACTTCAACTTGGTTCAAGAGTGTCAATTCTAATATATATAGGTATAAAATCAGAATTTGACTTACCTATACAACGTAATTTTCCGATGAAGGGGTGTCGCTTGACACCCCTCGGACAAGGGTAGCTCCGCCCCTGGTTACCGTTGTATTGTTAGTTTAAATAGAATGTTTGTTTTAATTGTTATTTAAACTCTATTATATATATCGTATCGTTTAAATTCACTGTAAGCTAACAATGCAAAGTCATATTTTGTGTAACGACTGATTTGGTGTAATCACGTCATTACCTTGATACTCCCTCCGTCCACAATTAATTGTCATTGTTTCCTTTTTTAGAGTCAAACTATAAGAACTTTGACCAACATTTTACGATGTATATTTCATATCATTAAAACTTCACCTTATATAAATCTTACACTTAAATAAATATAAATTATAAGAAAAATAAATAAATGAAAGAATAAAACTATTTAACAGTTTCTAATCTATATTTTCTTGGTTGAACTATATTAAGATACTACTACAACAAAAGAGATATTTAGTGACAATAGATTATTTTTTAACGATAATATGTATTGCCAAAAAAAGTATTTAGTGGTAATTAAGTTAATAACATTGCATCTAGGGTCACTAAAGCCTTTAACAATATTTAAATTAAATGTTGGTTATAAATATTAATATTATACTATTACCGATAAATATAATCAAGTAACAATTATATTATCGCTGCTCAATAATTACTGCAAAATAATAATAATAATAATAATAATAATAATAATAATAATAATAATAATAATAATAATAATAATGGTATACAAAAAAGGTAATAGCATTAAGGTTAAACTAAACAATAAATTATAAATAGTCACTTGAAAATTATAAGACTATTAATAAGCATCGTAGCAAAAAATAAAATCAAATATACATTGAAAGTAAAGTAACTATTTAAATTGGGACAAATCATTAAATTTCTTCAAACTAAGAAAAAAAATGAATTTGAAGGGAAAGATAAATTTATTTACATATTATATTAAAAGGAAATTTTTCATATAAAATACAGTTATTTTTTATTTTAAGTAGAATGTATAATTTGTAAAATTAAATAAATTGTATAATTAGCTACACATATAAAAATCCAAAAAATAATTTTCTACCTCCCTTAAATTAGTTGTTGATAAATTAATTTTAGTTGTTCAATAAGTTTGGGAAATAGGAAAAAACTATTGCATTTACTAGTATTTGGTGGAAAAATTATCAAGGAAAATACTGTAAAATCCAAAACAAGATTATTTAAGTCTTTTCACAATTCTGGCCAAATTTTTCTAGTCATTTAGCATTATCCTTAAATTTTATTGTATCGTATCGTTCAAATCCATCGTTAGCTAACAATGAAAAGTCATATTTTGTGTAACGACAGATTTTGTGTGATCACGTCATTACCTTGATATTCTCTTCTCATTTCCTTTATCTTACCTCTTAATAGTAGCTATACCATTTACCCTATTTTTCTTGTTGGTTTATCATTCAAATTGTTGATGTATAACATTAGGTAACGATGGAAAACGTTAATATTGTATTCATTAAAACAATTCAATACATTATCAAACAATATGTAACAACCATCAAAACATAGTGTAATAGAAAAGGAAAGGAATGGTAGTGTGTCAACTGTTGGAATGCCAAACGAAAAATGAAAACATGCAGAAGTAGTTCAAGTGTTTTTGGTGATGAAAAAGACGAGTTTAGTATTATTGGGGATACAAAACACATTAAGTTTATGTAATTATCCCCTTGATTGGAAAAGCAACAGCCATTAATCTTGATTGATGATTGTTAATGCTCATAAATGAATAATGACCAAAAAAACATGTATAAATCGCCATATGGTGAATTCATATGATCATCAAGAAATTAAATCACACATTGCAGAGAAGCAACAAAACATTTATCTCAATGCATATCATGAATGACTCTTCTTCTTCTTCTACTAGTGAATGTGCACTACAAGTTGTTGATCAAAAACATCTTGCAGTGATAAAACCACAAGGCTCTAATGTTCCTGCACCTATTGTTTCATCTTTCAACGATAGAATTCGACCACTCCTTGACTGTGTTGACAAGCTTCGACATCTTAACATAATGCAAGAAGGCATCCAATTGCCTACCATTGTGGTGGTTGGTGATCAATCTTCTGGAAAGTCTAGTGTTCTTGAATCACTTGCCGGAATCAGTCTTCCTAGAGGACAAGGCATTTGCACTAGAGTGCCTCTCATCATGAGGCTCCAAAATCATAATGAGACAGAGTTACACTTGGAGTACAATGGACAGTTAGTTCCAACTGATGAAGTTCACATTGCGGAGGCGATTGTTCTTGCAACTAATGAGATTGCTGGACATGGTAAGGGAATATCAAACATCCCTTTATCACTCATAGTGAAAAAGAATGGCGTTCCTGACTTGACTATGGTGGATTTGCCTGGAATTACTAGAGTTCCTGTTCATGGGCAACCAGACGATATCTTTGAGCAAATTTCAGATATTATTATGAAATATATAACACCTGAGGAAAGCATAATTTTGAATGTTTTATCAGCTACTGTTGATTTCCCTACTTGTGAGTCTATCCGGATGTCGCAGAAGGTGGACAAAACCGGGGAGAGGACTATAGCTGTTGTGACAAAAGTTGATAAAGCTCCTGAAGGGCTGCTTGAAAAAGTTACATCAAATGATGTGAATATAGGACTTGGCTATGTTTGTGTTAAGAACAGAACTGGGAATAAGTCTTACGATCAAGCTCGTAGTGAGGAGGCTAGGCTTTTCCAAACTCATGCACTATTATCAAAGATTGATAAGTCAATGGTTAGTGTTCCTGTTCTGGCACATAAGTTGGTGCATATTCAAGCAAACATCATTTCCAAATGCTTGCCAGATATTGTGAGGAAGATTAACGACAAACTCGCTGTTAATGTTGCAGCTCTCAACAAGTTACCACAACATTTGAGTTCTGTTGCTGAAGCATTGACAATGTTCATGCGTATTCTGAGTTCCACCAAGGAGTCTCTAAAGAAAATATTTCTTAGAGGGGAGTTTGATGAGTATGCTGAAGATCTTGAAATGCATTGCACTGCTAGATTAGCTGAGATGCTCAACGAGTATGCTGTTGAGCTACATTCAAAGAGCATTGAAAAAAAGGAAGATTTCTTGATGGATGAGATCATGTCTTTAAAGGAAGCAAATGGGATTGGATTACCAAATTTCCTCCCTCGTGCTGTTTTTCTGAATGTTTTACAGAAAAAGGTCAGTGGGATTTCAGCAATTCCTGAGGTGTTTGCGAGGAAATTGTGGAACTAGATAGAGACAGTTGTCATCAAAGTTTTGATGCATCATTTCTGTAACTACCAGCAACTTCAGGCTTCCACTAGGTGTGCGGTGCAAAATTTGACTGCCAAGAGGAAGGATGAATCAATTAATTGGGTCCGAGAAATCATTGAGATGGAAAGGCTGACGGATTACACTTATAACCCTGAGTATGTTGCAACTTGTAGTAGGCTCATGGCTCAGCAAAAACCATTTATGGAGATTATGAATGATTCTAACAAGCCCTCGATAATAAACCTCGAGGCAATTGGAGAAGTTGATGTTGGGAGTTTGAGGAAGCATAAGGATGTTGCTCAGCAAGCTTTTGAATTGAAGATGAGGATGATTGCATACTGGAAAATCGTGTTGATGAGATTGGTCGATCATATGGCACTGTATACAATGTTTAGTCTTCAAAAGATGGTTAATTATGAGATTGAGCAGGAGATTGTTAATGAACTTATGGCATCCCATGGTGGTGGCATTGAGAGAATGCTGGAGGAATCACCTACTGTTTCGGAGAAACGCCTTAGGCTGAAAAAGAGTGTGAAGCTGCTTAAGGAGTCGAAAGATGTGGTGGCGAAAATCATGGACAGGATTGCTCTTCACATTGATGACGAAAAGGCGTAAACGAGTGTTTGATGTTTTCAGATAGCATGTCTTGTTGTCCTTGTGGCCTTAGTTCTCTTCTTTCAACTTTTCTACTTATCTACTTAGTACTCTTTTATTAAGTTTGCAGTATGTCTGTCCTCTTCTAGCATCTTATCTACCATTTACCATGTTTAATTTCTTTTGCTGATGGTTCGAACAAAAGGTCCTATCTTCCTATTAATGAGTTTGATTCTGCATTGGTTTCTTTTTTATGATGCTCCTTAAATTCTGCTTTCCAGTTTCATTAACTAGTGGCCTTTTTGGGGTATATTTCCCTTCTTGATAGTTTTATTTTGCTTTAACTGCTTGCATTCCCTATTAAATGTAACATCTTTTAGGATATACATGATGGACTCTTCTAAGCGCTTTCCCTCATTCCACTCATCCAGCCCTCTTTACGAACTTGTACAATGGATGCCACAAATATAGTCAACACTATTATCAAAGAATTAAGGAAAGGGGCGACAGTTTGGCACCAGATATCAGGAGGTGTGGAAAGAGCGGAAAAATCATTAAAAACAACTATAATTCGGAATTGCATACTTTTTTTGTATGATATTGTATTCTTGATCTTTACTGGCATATTGTGTACATATCTAGTTTATCATTTTTGCTGTCAAGTAACTTCTTGAATATGCTATCACACGATAAAGTGGTGCACCTGGAGCATGTAGAGTTTTGATTTCTCCGTTGTTTGTATTGACTCAGTTTTATAGCTATGGAGAATTTGCTATTAGCCCTTTGTTTATGTATTCCTAAGAAGACAACTTAATATGAACACAATTTAAACAGCAGTATCACAATTAGAAATTTCTATAGTTTCTTGAGTACTACTCCCTCTGTCTATATTAAGTGAATTGTTGGGGGTATAACACACCCTTACCAACGATTCTCTTGAACTTTGAATAATGATCAAACATGTATAAATATGGATATTATGAATCATGTAGTCATCAAGACTGGATTTATCAACCAATATCCAAGTAGACTCTACAAACTACACCTTGCTGCAAAATCACAAAACATTTTTTGCCATACTGTAGTCACCATGATGTTCAGCAAAATGGTGAATGGATCTTCTTCTAGTGAGTAACCACTACAAGTTGATGATCCAAAACATATTGCAGTAATAGAACCAAAAGTTTCTGGTGTTCATGCACCAATTATTTCATCCTTAAATGATAGAATTCGACCCCTTCTCGACTGTGTGGACAAGCTTAGGCACCTCAACATCATGCAAGAAGGTATCCAGCTGCCTACTATTATGGTTGTCGGCGATCAGTCTTTTGGGAAGTCAATTGTAATTGAATCACTTTCCGGAATTAGCCTTCCTAGAGGGAATGGCATTTGCACTAGAGTGCCTCTCATCCAAAATCACAATGTGACCAAAGTTTACTTTAGAGTATAATGGAAAATCAGTTCCAACCGATGAATTTCACGTAGCAGAGGCCATTATTCTTGCAACTAATGAGATTGCTGGACATGGTAAGGGAATATCCAACATCCCTTTAACACTCATAGTGAAAAAGAATGGTGTTCCTGACTTGACTATGGTGGATTTGCCTGGAATACCTACGGTCCCGGTTCATGGAAACTCCACAGATAATTTTGAACAAATTTCAGAAATTGTTATGAAATATATAACACCAGAGGAAAGCATAATTGTGAATGTTTTATCAGCCACTGTTGATTTCTCTACTTGTGAATGCTTTAAGATGACCATTTTATTCTCTCCGTCCAAATTTTTGTGACACGATTGAAATTTCGAGAGTCAACTAAGTTGTTCTTTGATCGGTTATTATATGTCTTTTAAATATTTTAAGTTGTTAACTATTATGATTTATAATACTTTTTTGGGTAAATCACATAAATATGTTATATTAAAAAAATATTTACCATCTATAGCAATATAATTTTTCTAACTAAATATAATAATTTTTTGAAATTAAAAAATTGTACCGTCTATATTCGCTTTGCCTCTTTCTCTGCCTTTTTTTTTCTCTTCCTCCTCTGCTTTTATTTTTTTTCTTCGTCTCTTTTTGTGTCATTCTATATCTTCCTCCTCTTCTTCTTCTTTTTATTCTTCTTCTTCTTTCAAATTTCCATCTAAAGAACTCCTCTAATCAGTTTTTACCCATAATTTGCAATTTTCACCCAAAAATACGATGTTAAAAGGAATAGAAAGACCGAAAATTTGTACAAAATTAAGTTTTCAAGCAGAAATTTCAAATATCTAAAATTAAAACAACAAAAGTTCACCATTGATGGTTATTATAAAGCTTCAAATTTTGAATTCATTATTTGAATTTTATGAATTTGTGATTAGTTTCCATTCATATTTAATTCAACTTTAATATGTGTGTAATACTTTTTAATTCAAGTTTAATTCATTTGGCAGTTTATTATGTTTCTTCATTTCTTACGATTAAATTACTTGTCTAATTAATTATTGATACAAGTTTTATTTAGTCTACGAATCATTGACTGCTCTTTCGTTTGTATTAGATATATTTCATAATTGTATTAAAATTGTATTAAAATCATGAACAATACATTTAAAATACATATTGCGAATTTCACTCCCCTTTTAATGATATCAACTAAAATAATTTAGGTGACACACT
>JAJONY010012588.1:0-19714 GCA_029582405.1 Solanum gandarillasii
AAGGGGGTGGGGGGCTGATAAGGGGGTGGGGGGGGGACTGATTTGAGGGTAGGGAAAATTATTATTTTTTTGTTGGGGGGTGGTTGGGGGGCTGATTTGAGGGTAGGGACAAAATAAATTGTTTTTTTAAATAAAAAAATAATTGTAATTTGAAGTTGGAAGAAAGTTTTGGAAAAGTTTTCCTTAAGTTTTGAATGGAAGTCATTTTCCTTATATTTGAGGAAAATGAATTGATTTGGAAAACATTTTTCAAAACATTTAACCCAACCTAACATGAGAAAATTGAAAAACATTTTCCGGAAAAATGTTTTCCTTCATACCAAACACACCCTATATTTCTGTTAGAAATTTACTGAATTTCAATTAAAGTTTAAGCATTATTCTTTGGAAGTATAATAGTAATTAGTTGCTATAAATGAAAACTAATTAACGCTTTCTATTCGTTTGCTAGAATTTTCTTCCACTATCAGTTTATCTTGAGGTGGTAACTCATGTTGCTCAAACTCGAACGGATAATCTAATTCGAAAAAAAGTTATTGGTTTATCAATTATTAATTCTTAACCGTTTCGGGTTTTTTCTTAACAGGTTAACCGATAATCCAATAATAAATAAATAAATTATATTTATATCATTTAGTACATAAAGTCATTTAAGATTTAGGAAAAATAACCCAAAATAGTCCTTATCTTTGAGTTAAGATTCAAAGTCATCCTTGAGTTTTCATATGGAGCAGTAATAATTCTCATGTTTGCAATATTGGTGCACTTTTGATCCTCCACCAATTTTTTGCCTATTTTTCAACATTAATTCTATCCATAATTTATGTATGGAATGTTTCATCGTCTTTTTATATATTTAGTAGAAATAATAACTCCATGTGAGAAGAGAAACATTTGGGGGATAATTACATCCTATCCCAAAAGTTTTCCCAATTACAAAGATTTTTCATTGCTCTCAAATACATTACTCAGTTGTCCGATACATTACAAATAATACATTACTTAATGGGAGGGTGGTATCCAAAAGGAGATAGAAATGTATCCGAGGGGATAAGAATATACTCAAGGAGATGTGTATTTATGTAATATTTCCAAACAATATACTCTACATGAGTTGTTGTCAAAAAATAGTAAGATGTTGAGCATCCCAGAGTACATCAAACTGATGAAAAAAGTCTAAACCAGAAAGAGTACAAGGGTGAGGATACTCAAACTGGCAAAGATGACAACCAACATTATTACTATTTTTTTCAATTTCTGGGTTGCTCTCCAATATAACTATATTAGTAGAAGAAACAATATCTGTCATTTCATTTTCTTCCCATGTAATAATAGTCGAACTACTCTTCTCCAATGAATAATTAGGTGATGATTTATCCGCATAAATATTCGTCATCTCATTTTGATCTTTGTCTTTCTTCATTACTACTCTTTTAGTCCTTTTCATCGAGGCAACATTTTTCACTCCCAATTGCTTTTTTAAGTGTGTGTGGAAGAAATTTTTTATTTCATTGTCTGTTCTTCCCGGTAATCTTCCTGCAATAGCTGACCATCTGGACATAATAATATATATATAAAGATTAAAATCATTCTAAAAAAACGTAACTAAAAGCTAGAAACTTATTTAATTTGTCTCACTTATTTCCAAGTTCTTGATACGTTTTGATGACGATTTCGACTTCTTCCATTGTAAAGGGTCCTCTCTTAACATCAGGGCGGAGATAGTTCATCCATCTTAGTCTACAACTTTTCCCCGTTCTTGAAAGCCCTGCAATTAATTAAACACGATCAAACACTAATTATTTGATGAACTTATAAAATAAAGGGTTATTATTAATTTTGCAGAGTTAGATTTCTCATACGATACAGAACTTACAGTATTATCTTAGAAAGTCATTTTTCTTTAATTTGTTTAATAAGATTAGAGTCAAGAAGAAATTAAATGTGATTTTCTAAGACATAACTATTAGTTGAGTGATCATCTGATAATACATGAACATAATTGAAATGAAAACAAACCTGCAAATTTAGGCATATGGCTCCAATTCCAAATGCCAAATTTCATGATATAAGATTTCAATTTTTGGTCTTCCTCTGGAGACCATGCTCCCTTCTTCATGTTTGTACATTGCTGCTGCTGTAGTTGTACTCTTGGCATGATTGTAAACAAGTTCACTAATTCTACGGTTTTTAGCCTTTGTTGTGGAAACATGAATTTATATTAGCCATTATGGAATTCTTTAATCAAAGCCTTCTTTCCAAGAAAGCTGTAGGATCGGACTCACCCACTGCCACTACTTCATTTTTGTTTCTATTTTGTCCTTCAGTGGTAGTGTTTAAGTTATATATATATAAATTAAGAGAAGTATTGGAAATACTCTAAATTAGGTATGAACTATTAGTTTCATCTTTGAATTATTCATGACATCGTTAAAAATACTCTTTACTTGATTAACTGAACTTAAATGCATCACCAATTTTATGACTTGAGTGAAATACACCCCTAAATTATCGCCAAGTTTAGGGGTATTTTCAATACTTCTCTCAGCTTTTTATTAAGAGCTCTATGCTCCTACAAGAAATTGAGACCACATGCTATGTCATGTAGCATGTCAGAGGTGATCGAGGGTGTATCTAAGTTTATTTAGTCAAGTAGAAGGGTGATTTTAAGGTTGTCAATAGTTTTAGGACGAAACTAATAATTTGCGTCAAGTCCAGAAGTGTTTTCAATACTTTTCTCTATATAAATTAGTCTAATATTTTTTAGTCCTATTAGGTCACTCAAATATCTATAAATAAGCTTTTAAAAAACGTGTGATCTCTCATAATTTCCAAGATATTTACATGTAAATAATATTCTTAAAATATGTAACTTATATAATCTTAAAAATAAGAGGGAATACTTGATATAATATATAAAGATAATGTCATGATATAAAAATTTCTTACGGTAACGACATAACTCTTAATTTTATGAAAATTCTTTGAAGGAGCTAGAGTTGAATTTTCAAACGATTGGCAGTTGAAGTATGAAAAGGAAAATGAATTATTGCTTTCCCACTTGATCAATTTGTCAAAATAATAATATTCCACACTTGGAACTTTTGTCGTATGTTTTTATCAAGATATATACTTCATCCAAAATTTATAATAAGTGTGCTTACAAATCTTGAAAAAATATCACTTAATTTACTATGCATACTAGAAGATGGCAAGCCCGTGCAAGCATATGGCCTTATGGAAAATGAGTTAGTAATAAAAATAATTATAATTAAATTAATTTAAATAACATTTGTTGAATTATAATTTAATTAATTTAAATAATATTTGTTTAATTATAATTCAATTTATTCAAATAAGATTTGTTATAGTTATATAATTGTAAGTTTAGACCAATAACTTGATGAGTGCTCGATCTTTCATAGAAAAAATAAAGGGTTCAAATTTCGATAGTAATAATATAAGAAAAGATAGTTTTTTTCATGTTTTATATTTAATATTAATTACTTATTTCTCAAATTATTTTTTCAAGATTTAATAATAAACATCAACTATTAGGGATAGTGTGGTAAAATAGTCATGTCAATTATTATTTTCTTAATAGATGTGTGAAATCCAAATATAAAAAGTAAAAGTCAACGAAGAAAATATTAAAAAGAGTTAAAAGTAAATTAGTAAAAATATTCTTCTTTATTTATGAACTTTTAAAAAGTGTAAAAAAATAAATAAGAAACAAATAATATGAAATGACAACTAATCATGAAATGACAAAATATTACCTAAAAATAAAAATAACATCAAGCATACATGTTAATACCACAAAATTAACTCTCTCTTCTATAATAGTAGTAGTAGAAGTAGAAAAGTAAAAAGGAGAGAAAAGAAAAGAAAAATAGAATGAAAGAAAGAATGTAGAGCAACTTTCACATTTAGCAAATATAAAAATCATATTTGTATATTATAGTTATAACAAACTTTATGGTTGCTATAGAGAATCAGATTGTACAAATCGTTGGGGGCATCAAATTTGTATAAAATCGCTGGCAGCCTTTCATTTGTATAGATCGCTAGCAGCCTCTCGTTTGTATAAATCGTTGACAACCTCTCAATTCAATTTTATGTGTTTCTATATCTGCATAAAATTTGAATTTGTATACAATTGAATCGAAATAATATGTTTGTATATCAAATCTCTCACTCTCGCTTTATACAAACACAAATTATACATTGTATTTTGTATAATATGTGTTTGTATAAAGCGAGAAAGAGAAAAAGGCAAAAGAGAATGTAACGACATGTTCCCGTCGTTATATAAAAGACAACGGGGGAAAATTTGGGGGTGAAAAACTTTTTCGTAGTATCTGGATTTTCCCAACCTTGTCTAGATTTGGATGAAATCGGAGTCATTGAGGTGTAGGGAAATCTGGTAACAATTAGGTGAAGTAATTTTGATTTTGATTACATGAGTAATTAGATAACTCGTTAAGGAATTCGTACGACTTTACAGAATTGAATTCGGGTGAGTAGAACTCCCGAAATTAATTTTAGCGTAAAGGGTATTTACTGAGCGTCATGAGTTAGAGCTGTGTTGTGAAATGGGATTTTGGAATTCTTGAATTAGCTCTCTGTCTTGAGAATGCCGTTTTGGCGCTGGGTTTTGCCGCTTTGGCGGGGCCGCTGTGGCGGGGTAGTGGCCGTTGTGGCGAGCCTGACGTGAATTAAAGT
Source organism: Solanum gandarillasii (assembly GCA_029582405.1). Lineage (NCBI taxonomy): Eukaryota > Viridiplantae > Streptophyta > Magnoliopsida > Solanales > Solanaceae > Solanum > Solanum gandarillasii. Next base: position 4,726 of record JAJONY010012588.1, read on the forward strand.
CGTTAATAAACCCTTAAACGACCTCATTATGCACTTTCAACTTTTAGAGCTAAGGAACGACCCCCAGGCGACTCATACTCATTTTTCACCATTATTGGGGATAAATGTAAGCTTTTCACTCCCCGAATCCATTTTTCGATCCGTAGAACGTAATATAATTGGTGAATATTGATGGAGGAGGGTTTTGTTATAGATTTTATGGTGGAAACAACCCTAATTTGGATAATTGAGATCATGAGTTTGATCTAGGGTTCATAGAATTGTTAGTAATCCGGGTAATTAATGATTGTTTATTGATTCCCGTATTATATTGATTGTTTGTAGACCAAGAACAAGCGGAACGAATCCAGAAAGGGAAGGATCAAGTTTCTTAGGTTTTAAGCTTGTTTCGAGATAGGTGATGGTTGTGATTCTATGATTGTGTGATGTATGCTTGTTCTTGCTTCATTATGATACTTATATATGTATGAATGTTGCAATGTTGATCACACTTGTTGTAAATGAGATAGAGAATTGATGAATGTCATGAAATCATGACTTAAATGTATGATCTTGATGATATACTTGTGATTGTGATTGTGGCATGTGAATGAGATCGGTTGCCATGTTTCGGCATAACTAATGTGAATCAGTTGCCACGTTCCAGCATAAAAATGGGATCGATTGCCACATTCTGGCATAAATATGGAATCGGTTGCCACGTTCCGGCATGCTAACTGTTTGGATTTGGGTTCCAAGAGAGGACTAATAATTTGACATAAAATGTGAAGTTATTCGTTGTTCATAAATGTTGATGATATTATATATGTTGATATGTATGCATGTGGTTATAATGTTGTTTGACTTGTTTATGTTGCACTAGTGGGATAGCCGTGTGATCCTACCAGTACACTATGGTTGTGTACTGATTCTGCACTTGCTCTTATTTTTGTTGAGTGCAGAGCATTTTTAAGCGGCTATTGACAGACCTCGCTTAAAAGATTAGTGATCGTCGTTCGAATTCAAGGGTGACCCAATTATTTTGGGCTGCCATGGAATTCCCTTTCGTCTATGTCCACCATTTTTGGACTTAGACATTTGTTTTAGTTAGTTCATTAGTATGGAGTTGTATCCTTTCTTGTTTAGACTTGGTTCATTGTTAGAATGTTTTGGTCTATTGACTTTCAGGTTCTAGGTTATTCTTCCACATTGTTAGTTATTAACTCTATTTTGATTTCCTTAGTGTTTGATTAAATTCCTTAGTTTTTAGATTATGTGCTTGGTTTGGATTATAGTAGCGATTCTCCCACTGGAGTGTTAGTGTGGATGCCAATCACGACGATCTGGGTCGTGACAAAGTTGGTATTAGAGCCTAGGTTCGTTGATCTTGATGTACCAAAATGAGTCTAGTAAAGTCTTGCAGAACGGTACAGGGACGCCTTTACTTTTCTTCGAGAGACTATAGGACTTTAGGAAATCTTTCCATTTTCTCGTCTCCTTTCGTGCTATGACTTGATTCCAATTGGTATCTGGCGATTCAAATTGGTATCTAATCTCATTCACTCTTCTATTCGCAGATGGTTAATACTAGATTCAACGGCGTTAGGCCCGTAGCTCCCGTCAATGCTCCGATTGAGGAATCTGCAGTGAAAGGTCGCGGTCAAAGCAGGGGTAGGGGAAGAGCTAGGGGTAGAGGCAGTGGAAAAGTAGAACCTGTTGGAAATGGAGCTCCTGTTGAGAATTCTCCTATGAATGAGAACCCTCATGCTAATCATGAAGAGATAGAAATGAATGTTGATATTGATGTTGAGGATTTGGGACAAGAAGAAAAGGTGCGGGCTGAGACTACATGTGTTCCAACTTTGGATCCAGTGTTAGCTCTACAGATCATGTCGTTGTTAAAGGGATTGGTTGGTCTTGGAGTGCTGCCTTCTACTCAAGCAACTCAAGCTCCCACTAATCCTCTTGTTGCTAGCATTGCGCCTAAGGTGGGTGAGACTGGAGGTAATGATGTTTTCTTCCGTCCTTTGTTGAGTTCTGTTATGACTGGTAATAAGAATGAAATGTTGACTAAGTTTCTGAAGCTAAAGCATCCTGTGTTTCTTGGTTCTGAGAGTGAGGATGCTTATGAATTCATCTTAGACTGCTACGAGAGGCTTCATAAGTTGGGTATTGTCCATCAGCATGGGGTTGAGTTTGTGTCTTTCCAACTTCAATGTGAGGCCAAACAGTGGTGGAAAGCTTATATGGAGTGAAAATCTTCTAATTTACCTTCACTTACTTGGACCCAATTTCATGCTTTGTTTCTTGAGAAGTATGTGCCTAGGACTTTGAGGGATCGCAAAAAAGATGAGTTTATGGCTTTGGAGCAAGGTGGTATGTATATGGCTGCTTGTGAGGCCAAGTTCCATGCTTTATCTAGATATGTTACGCAGTTGGTGACTACAGATGATGAGAGGATCCAGTTATTTATTAGAGGATTAAATTATGAGTTGCAAGTATTATCTGTTCATATGACTTCTGCAGGGAGAAACTTTAATGAAGTGACAGACTATGTTAAGAAAGTGGAGAGGGTGAGGCGAGACGATCAAGTTAAGGCATGGGTGAAAAGGGTCAAGAACTCGGGTAACTTTTAAGGTTCTTATTCCAAAGGGTCCGGAAGGCCAACGCTTGCAGCCAAGCCAATTCAGTCTGATATGCGCGCCTCTACAAGTAATTACTCGAAAACTCCATCTCATAATTTTCAGGATAGCTAGGGAGTCGCGCCTTCAACGGGGGGTAGATCATCTTTTGATCGTACTTGTTACAACTGTGGAGAACCTGGGCATATGAGGAGAGATTGTCCCTACCCACGTGTGCTATATTTTGCGTAGCAACAGTCTAGAGCAGTGGTACCCGCGGGGAATGATAATAATGGTTGAGGGCGTCCATAAGGTGGACGAGGAGGTAATCAACGAGGCCATGAAAGTAGAGAAAATGGTAATGGTAACGGAGGTAGGGGTAACGCGCAACCAGGCAGAGAAATGGCTCTTCATGATGATAGGGCTCAGTGTTTACTTTTCTGGGCAAGAATGAGACGGAGGCGTCTAATGCGGTTATCACATATACTATTCTTGTCTGTGATCAAATGGCTAATGTGTTGTTTGATTCGGGTTCTACTTATTCATATGTATCCGTGAGATTTGCCTCAGATTTTGATATGATTTGTGATATTCTTGATGCCTTTATTCGTATTTCTACCCCAGTTGGAGAGTCAGTCATAGTTACCCATGTTTATCGTGTTTGTCCTATATTGTTTATGGGATTTCAGACTTGGGCTGATTTAGTGATTTTAGATATGATTGACTTTGACATAATCTTAGTCATGACTTGGTTGTTCCCCTATTATGATGTGCTTAATACTAAGTCTGTAACTCTAGAAATTTTGGGAAGGGAAAAATTAGAGTAAGAAGGAGTGTACAAGCCTAAGCAAGCTAAGATTATATCCTCCATTCGGGCTAGTAAACTGGTAGAGCAGGGTTGTTTGGCTTATTTGGCTCATATTAGGGATGTTGAGATTGAGGCTCTATCCATTGGGTCTATTCCTGCATTGATTTAGAACCTAGTACTCGTCCCATTTCTGTCCCTCCATTTCGCATGGCTCCGGCAGAATTAAGAAAGCTTAAGGCTCAAATCCAAGAGCTTCTTGATAAGGGATTTATTCGTCCTAGTGCTTCCCCATGGGGTGCTCCAGTTTTGTTTGTTAAGAAAAAAAATGGTAGTATGAGAATGTGTATAGATTATCGGTAATTGAATAGGGTCACTATTCGAAATAGGTATCACTTGCCTCGAATAGGTGATCTTTTTGACCAATTGCAAGGTGAATCAATTTTCTCTAAGATCTGGTTACCATTAATTGAAAATTAGGCCTGAGGACGTGCCCCAAAATGGCGTTTAGAACTCGCTATGGGCACTATGAGTTTTTGGTTATGTCTTTTGGTTTGACCAATGCGCCTGCAACTTTCATGAGTTTGATGAATGGGGTGTTCAAACCATTTCTTGATTTGTTCGTTATGGTTTTATTGATGATATTTTGATTTATTCGAAAAGTGAGGAAGAGCATGCCAACTATCTTCGTAATGTTTTAGGTGTTCTTGAGAAGCAAAAGCTATATGCTAAATTTTCTAAGTGTGAATTTCGATTGAAATCGGTTTCATTTTTGGGGCATGTAGTTTCAAAGGAAGGGGTAATAGTAGATCCCCAAAAGATTGAGGCGGTTAAGAATTGGGTTAGGCCTAGCTCTGTGACGGAAGTTAGGAGTTTTGTTGGGCTCACTAGCTATTGTAGTCAATTTGTGAATAACTTTGTTTCTATTGCCACTCACTTGACTAATTTGACCAAAAAGGAGATACCATTTGAGTAGACTGAAAAATGTGAGGAGAGCTTTCAAAATCTCAAGACTCTCTTGACCACCGTGTCTATTCTAGCACTACCGGTTGAGGTAAAGATTTTATTATTTATTTTGATGCTTCACATTCTAGTTTGGGTGTTGTGTTGATGTAGGATAAGAATGTTATAGTTTGTGCCTCGCGTTAATTGAAGGTGCATGAGAGGAATTACCCAACACATGATTTAGATTTGGCAGCGATAGTGTTTGCTCTTAAGATATGGCGGCATTACATGTATGGTGTTAAGTGTGAAGTGTTTACTGGTCATCGTAGTTTGCAGCATGTTTTCACTTAAAATGATCTGAATTTGAGACAACGAAGGTGGATGGAGTTACTTAAAGATTATGATGTGACCATTCAATACCATCCGAGCAAGGCTGATGTAGTGGCAGACGCTTTGAGTCAAAAAGCGGTAAGTATGGGTAGTTTAGCTTGTTTAAGTGTAGCCGAGTGACCTTTGGCTAAGGAAATCCAGACCTTATAGTCTAAATTCATGCGATTGGGCATCTCAAAAAGAGGTGGGTGCTAGGTAGTATTGAGGTAAGGGTCACTTTCATTGAAGAGATCAAGGCCAAACAATTTGAAGATGAGAATTTGGAGGAACTTAGAAAGAAGACTGCGATGGGTAAGGCACAAGAGACCACTCTCGATGCGGATGGTGTGCTAAATTTCAAGGAGAGAATATGTGTTCCTAGAGTAGATGACTTGATTGAGAAATTGTTGGCAGAGTGATGAGTCCACAAATTGGACTCATTTAGGGCTATATTTTAATAGAAATTGTGTCCTCATTTTATCTCAATATCTCATGAAAACCATTAAGTTTCAGGTATTTGATGTTTGAAGGAAAGCATGGACACTACGTCGCAAAAAGGAATGAAAAGGCCGAGAAGAAATAAGAAATGAAGGTTTGAGGATCGCCGAGTCCACTTGGCGAGTCACCGTAAGGTCTTACTTCGCCTTTTGTTCCAGTGTGCTGAGCCCTGAAGGAAAGGATCAAGTCGGCAGAGATAGGGAGCAGTCGGCGCATCGCCAAGAAGTTCCGTGAAGAAGTACCATGTCGCCCAATGACCTAGAGTACGACGATGTTAAAGGCTGGTGTAAGACGGCGATGAACCACACCAAATGGCGAATCGCCGAGTTGATCGACGATTTCGACTAACGACACCGAATGATCCGCTGCGCACAAATCTGTGAAAACTATAAATACTAGTTAGAGTTTTAGTTTTTAGAATCAAATAATTATTATAATTTTCATATAGAATAGTACTTTTTAGTATTTTTGCTCTGAGTTTGAGAGAGTTTTGAAGACTTGAAGAAAAATAGGGTTTCATCTCCAAGGATTTGGACTTGGGTCTTTTGGATTCTTCACTCTTGGCCTGTAACAAAACTTAAATCTTCATACCCATTTGAATGCAAACCCATTTAGGTATAAATTTATATCTCTTGATGTATGGCTAAAAACCCCAATACTTAGGGTGTGATTTAGGGAATATGGGTTAAGATAATTGTTGGGTTTTGCTTGCTAATAGTTTAATTGTAGTTTAATTGTGATTTCGTTTAGTGGTTGTGGATAAATTTAATGAATTTATAGTTGCAAATACAAGTTTATATGTGTTTTCGGCTTGCTCGAGAGAGAGGTCGTAAAACTAAGACCACTAGATTAATGGCCAATGTGAGTGGATCTACATGAGGTTCAGTTCGAGAGATTGAACCCTAGTCCCATGTCCACACACTCAGCTCGAGAGTGTGAGTGGGTTAAGGCGTAGGCTGGTCTTCATACGACAAGTGGGTGTCTGAGAGGAACGCATTTGAAACGGGGTAAGTTGCTCGAGAGAGCTTATCCCCCTTAAAGTCTAGCCTAGTCACAATTACTCTATGAATCTTCTATCGAAAGCATTTACCCATTAATCTAGCTTAACCCGTATTCCCGTCACATCCTAAGGATCCCCTCTCATTACTTAGAAACCCTTGTTTATTTTGCTGTTTTTACCTACTTGTGACAAAACCCCTCATTGTTAATTGACACTCTTGTGTCCCTCTGTAATTTACAATGTTTTTAATCGTTAATGTCTTTAGCTACGACTAGTTCGAACTAAGTTTTATTTTTCTATTAATTCTCAAAACCACTCTCTTGGAAACGATCCAAACCCTTGGTTGGGAAACTATTGTACGATTGTAGACACTTGTATTGGAAGTTGTGTCTTGATTACGCAAATATCAAAATTGCTCCGCAGCCGGGGAATGGTATTATTTGAGAATTTTTAGCTTAATAAAACTTTTGTTCTTCTTAGTTGTAGTCTACTAATTTTATTTTATTTTTAGTTTTGTTTCCCGTTGTGTTGTTGTTTTTAGTAGGAATCCAAGTTATGTCTGGTAGCAATGGTGAACAACTTGATCTCTCTCTCTCAAGGATGGTGTCTCTCAGGTATAAAATCCTGAGTTTTAGACAAGTCGAGAGAGAATCCATTCATAAATTGTGGTTGAGATTTAAGGCACTCTTCCTGAAATGCCCAGCTCATGAAATCTCAGAAAGCGTGCTGTTGGATTGCTTCTACAAAAGTCTTGGCCCAGAGAATAAAAGAATGGCAGACCATATAGTACTTGTGGGGCTCTCACGACTACCATTTGCGGTATCCACCCAACTCTTTGATCACATGGCAACGACTAACAAGGAGGCTGAGAAAGACCATACTTTCGCCACGCTGTTGACTCAATTAGATTTAGTGACCAAGAAGATTATGGAATTGGAAGCACCGGCTAAAAGAAAGGACCGGTATGTTCCGCCTCACGAGCGTATCAAACCCAATAAAAGTGAGGACGGACAAATAGAGGAGATACTCTCACTCATGCTCAGTAAAGTCGAAGGTCACGACAAAATGTTAAATGAGATCAAGGATAATGTTATACTTCTAAATGAGATATTTGCCTCCCAATTTATATCTATCCAGCGATTGGAGACTCAATTGGGTCATGTGATGTCCCATCTCTTTCTCACAAATTAAAACTGAGCAGAGAAGTCGTGCCACGACTATAACTATGGCGCTTCTTAGGAGGCAACCCAAGGCTTTGGTCGCTTTCATTTATTATGTAGAATAATGGTGTGCTGATTTCGTAGGTTAAAATGAGGGAAGTGTTGAAAAGTGCATATTGGCGAGCTACAGGTCCCATTAGCGAATCGCCGAAAGGTTCAGAGACCCCAAACCAGACCGCCGTTAGACTCGAGACCAATTTACATTGGAGTCTATAAAACTCAGTGAGCATAGGAAATTATTGGCGAATCGCCGACACTGAGACCGCCGTTTGGATTTCCAAAATAACTGGAGGCTTTGAAAAATTCGGCGAAGCAAGTGGATCCTTGGTGAAACGCTAAGTGGTTGTGTAATGATTCTGCACTAGATTTGATTATTGTTTGACTTGTTTATGTTGCACTAGTGGGATAACCGCGTGATCCTACCAGTACACTGTGGTTGTGTAATGATTCTGCACTTGCTCTTATTTTTGTTGAGTACAGGGCATCTTCAAGTGGCTATTGACATACCTCATTTAGAAGATCAGTGATCGTCGTTCGAATTCAAGGGTGAGCCAATTCTTTCGGGCTGCCATGGAATTCTCTTTCGTCTATGTCCACTATTTTCGGACTTAGACATTTGTTTTAGTTAGTTCATTAGTATAGGGTTGTATCCCTTCTTGTTTAGACTTGGTACATTGTTAGAATGTTTTGGTACATTGACTTTCAGGTTGTAGGTTATTCTTCCGCATTGTTAGTTATTATTGTTAGAGTTTATGGGAACTCTATTTTTATTTCCTTAGTATTTGATTAAATGCCTTAGTTTTTAGATTATTTGTTTGGTTTGGGTTGTAGTAGTGGTTCTCCCACCAGAGTGTTAGTGTGGGTGTCAATCACGACGGTCTAAGTCGTGACAGAGAACTGGGCAGAAAAAGATTTGTATTGTATAATTATAAGTGTATAGGACGATGATACATGTATTTGCATGTGTATATACAATTTTCTCTCGCTTTATACAAACAGAAACACAATTTATACATTTGTGTTTGTATAAAGTGAGAGAGGCGAGGGAGAGACCGGTGAGCGAGAGAGGGAGAGTGGCGAGCGAGAATTTCAGGGAGAGAGGCGAATGGCAACAGTTTGCTACGAGTTGAAATTAAATCAAACTGTGGTTATAACATTTAATTTGAATTAATAGTTTGCTAGTATATACAATTTTCCCAAGAATGTATCGATCTGAGATGATGAACAATTTTGGATCATTTTACTATGCAGTTATGCACAACATATAAAATAATCTTTTAACGGTAATAATTTAATTATCATTAAATATGTATTTTAAGAGGCAATTAACACTCTTTGTCAATATCTCTAAAATTTATAGCGACATTAAATTTAATGGAAATTAATTAATATCAATAAATTTTTTATCACTCCTTATTGGTAATATGTGTATTAATTGCCTCTAAAAGTTATTTTTAATGCGATAGTGGTCAAACTTAAAATGCCTAGTTCCACTTGCTAATCTTGTTAAAGATGTCCATGATGCTATATGTAGTTTATATTTTTATATGCGTGAAAGCTAGACACTAACACGTTTTCGTTAAAAACTACACAATAAAATTAATAATCTTATAAGTTATAGGTAATACATCTAATCCACTTGCTTCTATTTTTTAATTAATCCACTTGCCATGGTTGATCATGAATGCTTGAAGGACTCCTCAAGAATTAGAAATTCTAAGGTTTAAGTCATTTGCGGTCTCTTAAAGTTATCCGTATATTTCACTTGAACATCTTATATTAGGCATGTTCCAATTGAACACCTTTTTTAGTCAAAAAAAATATCTATCGAACATTTTTTTACAATCAACTAAAAGTGAAAATTGTGTGTTATATACACTTGCGACTGACGTGGCATTGTAACTTTCAAAAAAAAGACACGTGGCATTGTCCCATAATAACAATTTAAAAATAAATTAGAAATTAAAATAAAATAAATACTATGTTTTCAGAAGAAGAAAAAAAACTTTCTTCCTTTTTTTTCTTCATTGTCAGAACAACCCACCCACCCCCGACATCCGTCCTTCCCCATTTTCTTCTTTGCCTGAACGTGCTCACAACGATCGACAACTAAATTATCGTACACTCCGATAAATATTCTTAATTATATAAGAAAACAACTTCAGATTCATATTAGTTTTGTAGGAAAAAAATGGAGTTTAGTCGGAATTGTTTTTGACTCAATTTTAATTTTATTTTTGATGAAATTCTCTTTACAATTCAAATGAAAATCTTTAACAGTAAACTCTTTTGATCTTTTGTGTTTTTACTGGTAATTTATTTCATTGATGATTTTCCGATGAAGAGAACGACGATGATGATATTGTTGGTAGCGGAATGATGCTAGAAAGAAAGAAAGAATGAAGGATTATATGGGAAAGGGGCGTGTCGAGGGATGGTAGCAAAGGAATTTGGCCGATGAGGTTCAGGTAATTTTGAATTGAGAAGTTCAATTGGGGAAGATGAGTTGGAGAAGACAACTGGTTTTTTTAAAAAAAAATTATGTTCAGATTATGAATTTTCTTACGTTGATATGTCCTTTTCTTATTGGTCAGCAAAAAGAAAATTATGGCTTCACGCGCGTACTTACAATTGTATTACACTTATACTGCCATGTTATCAAAAAGTATTTAATAGTTACATGTTTTGAACGGTAGAGGTGTTCAATAGGAACAACCTCTAGTTAAGGTGTTTAAGTGAAATATGCGGACAACTTCAAGAACCGTAGATGACTTAAGCCAAATTCTAAATTTCTCTGATCACGTAAAAACAACCCGTAGAAAGGTTGTCAAATAAATAAAATAAAATATTATTTATTACCCCAATTTATATGACGCTATTTCATTAGATATAAAAATTTAAAAACATAGTAAATTGTTTAAAATTGTCACTTTAAATATTTATCTGACTCGCTTATAGGAAGAAGCACAGATTGTGAGAATGACAAAGGAGCTGATGTCAGTTTGCTGACGTATGCCTAGAAAAAATATACTTATTATATTATATTAAAATCAAATAAAGGGGAAGATTAAGTCCAAAAAAACTGACAAAGAGAGACTTAAAAATTAAACAAGTGAGGTCCAGCTAATATTCTTAGGAAAGAATATCATAACGTTGCAATCAATCACAATTATTATTATTACTATTATTATTATTATAATAATAAACATTATTATAATAAACACTATTATAGTATTTATATAGCACGAGCTACATTGAACGACCTCAATGACTTCTCTTATCTTAATTTGGGATTTGACCACATTTTTACTAATCTATCATCAAACATTAGTATTTGTATCATCAAATTGACTGCGCATTTCTTCGAAATAGAATTGGTATTTTACCTCATTCACTCCTTTTGTCCCTTCGAACATTCGATAAAATTGAAATAATACGGAAAAAAAAATAACAATAATATTTATCTTAAATGTAACATTTATTTCGTTGAATCGTTCTTCAATCTGAATTTGACAATACCGAATTCCGTTCTCATCTACATCATCGAAGACCCCAAAGCTTCATATGATGATCTCTTTTATTATTTACCTTGTTGTCGTTATATCATCTTTTGCTTACTATCGTCACAATATTCAACTAATAATAATCAAATCTAATGAGTTAAGCTATGACGTGTATCCTTGATCCAATATGAATTTTATTGTATTGTTTTTCTAGTAATTACAACATGCCAAATTGTTTAATATTTTATACTAATTTTTTTTTTCAGGAAATAGCAAAAAAAATTCTAAATTTTTAAAAAAGTAATTTTATTTATATGTATAAGTTATTATATTTGTAGTCATTGTATATATGTTCAGAAGCTAATTAATTAAATAATTAGAAAAAATAGAAACAAAAGAAATAACGTTTTCAAAATTATTATTGATACTAGAAACTGCTATTAATATTTAAAATAAGGAATTTATTTTGATAAATTACTCCGGACTAAGAAGCATAGAACAATCAAATGGCTATCAACAATTTTTTTTATAGGAAGAAACATAATTTTTTATTCATCAAAATTGCGGGTACAATTTTATTGATCCTTGATTTTTCTCTCATAAGATATGTATCCATAATTTAAGGGCCGTTAGTGGCATATTTTTTGACTTAGGATGATTTGGATTTGATCTACATAATTTGAGAATCGTTAGTGACGTATTTCTCAAACTAGGATTATTTGGACTTGATCTACGTAATTCGAGGACTGTTAGTGACGTATTTCTCGAATTAAGATGATTTGAATTTGATCTATTTATGAATATTCCGTGACTTTATGGAATATTTGAGATCTTGATCTTTAAAAATACCCAAGAATTATGCGATATTTGAGATCGCTATCAACAATTTATTATGCGTACAAAGTCTCAACGAACTTATTTCTTCTTTATCTCATTTAGTTATTTTAATTATTTTTTCTCGTCTCTAAATCTATTTATAAATATATGTTATTTACAATAATTAATACTTATTTTAAAACAGGAATGGCAGTGAGAGGACTCACATTTACCTCTAAAAGTAATTACTAATCACTTAATCAGTAAGTATAATACTTTATAATTTATTGCACATCGTTTAAACAGGAAAGGAAAACAAAACTACAAAAGGTATATTACGCTTTTATTTGGATTTTTTTTTATGCTTTATTTAGACTTGTTTTTGTTTTACATTTCTAATCCAAATCAAGTACTTAACGTCAAAGTTGGCAAAAAATATATTATCTTAACGTCAAATCAAGTTTCTAGTTTGACAATGCCTTTCCTGGCATTCTATGAAAATATAATAAAATATTGACGAAATTTATTAGTACTATTTTTATTGGGAAACAGCAAGGTGCCACACCTCTTAGTTTTTGTCAGAATCTAGATCAATTAAAATTCATATTGATCTGTTTTTCATATTTTTTTATAAAGAGACGAGAGAATTTATTTTCTATTTTTAAAAAAATCACTTTATGTGGTATTACATATACAAGATTTTTATTTTTATACCTAAGAGAAATAAAAAGGTCAATGTGGTATTTTTATTAAAAAATGATCAACTTAGGTGAGTAGATTTTCTGATTCAAGTGTATAGAATTTTATTTTAAAAGAAACCAACTTTAGGAGATTAAAAATTGTTTTGAAAGAAATCTATCTCAGTCAATTCATTTGGGGAAAAAATGCGGGAAATAAATTATCCAACCTCAGGAAGTCGAAAAATATTTTGGAAAAAAATCAATTATAATTACCGACCTCGTGGGTTGATAATTATGTTGATTAACTTAATTTAACAATACTAACCTCTGAGGTCGTATTCTTAAAAATATTCTTGTTTTGTTTCCAATATATTAGGGATGCATTTTATGTTAGGTTAAACTATTTGAATTGAAATGTATGCCTATGATTTTAGTTTAACTAGAAAATGATTGAAACATAATTATTGACATTAAAATAAATGTTATATCTATTTTAATGATACAAATGAGTACTATTGTATCTCAAATATATCCATTGAGCTTTAATTGCAACTGTTTATATTCCTAGTAATTATTTGTATTAGATTGTTTTGAGTTATAAGGACTTCCTCAAAAAAAAAAAAAAAGTGTGTGAGAGGAGTTTTTCCACTTAATTTTTTAAAATATTATTTTACTTTATTTCACACTTACTACTGGCATAATATTACTAAAGAACTTGTTTCTTGTGCACACACATACAGAAAGTAGTTGGAATTTTCTCCAAAATGTTGTGGTATACACCACCATAGCAAATTAGGAATGAATGGTAACCGTATCTAATAACTTTAATTCAAACTTTATATTTATATTAAAATTATGTTCAATAAATAAATTTCGAAATCAGTTACTAACGTATGAAGTCGTTACTGTAGAATTTAGAACCATAAAATTTAAATTCTAAACACTATTTTTTATTTTATTAGTCAGTTCTGAAAATAGATTAGTTACCTAGAAATAACCATCTCTCAAAGTCTTTTTTTTATTAATGAAATAAATAACTAGTGTAGTGCAAAGTACACAATACCTTAGCAACTAAAAGCAGTGATTTAAAGACTGTAATGCAGATTGAGAGAATCTAAAATGTGCCTTCCCAGAAGTCATTATGATTTCTTTTAAATAAATAAATTGTGATTTGCATAAAAATGTTGATTTATAATTATAAAGTTGTAAAGTTAGTGGGAGTAGATGGTCTTCTCCCATTCCAATACGATCTAGTAAATTATTCAAAAGAAATACCAGGACATTTCTCCATTTTTAATTCTTAATTTTGAAATACCAGCTGATTATGCACCAATTAAATGCTTATACAATGAATTATCATTTCAAGGTTTCAATGTCTTACTTTAAAAAAAAAATGTTTAAAACAATGTTATTTTTCTAAAATTAGCAACTTTCAATTTCAACATCTTATATGTCTTGTTTAAAGCCATAAAATTTGAAAGATATTTAGATATATTATACTTGGAAGTTCATTCATAATATTCGTCAATTTTAAATATATAAAATAAAACAGAGGAACCTATTATCCTCTAATAAAATCAAAATTAATCTTTCAAACAATAGTCTATGTACGACAATAATAAGTTTATATTTATTTAATATAGTGTTCATGTTTTCAAGATTTACTTGTGCGAAAAAAACTAGAACTTGGAAGTTCATTCATAATATCCGTACTAATATATGATGTGTTCATGTGTTTGATAATTTTTTAAAAAATGAATAAAATTCCTTTTTTTAAGTGAAGGTAGAGAAAACCAGTTTCACAAATAATATTTCCTCTTCATTTATACAGTAGTTTGCAAGACCAACTTTTTCTTCATTCAATATGAGAAAACAAAAAGACAAAGAGTTTTAAAAACACTTCATCTTTATTCTCATATTATATTGATTGTGTCATTCCCGCTATTCAACACACTTCATCTTTATTCTCACTTTCCGTGAACCCCATACCCACCACGGCACCACCCTGCTACCCCTACCATGAGATAATATTTCTAGCTCACAAACCAAGCACAAAAAAATTAAGGAAGAAACGTACTTATTTTTCTAGACAATATTTTGTTTGTAACGAATACACCCATATAGTCAGATTTATTTGTGTTGTTTTTCGTCTCATTCATACGGAAAAAATGTCCACTGAACCTTTTTCAAAAGAATTGATTAAGATTGATAGTATAATTAGATCAAAATTTCAATTTTCTCTTTAATAAAAAAAAAGGATTGCTTCATTTGTTCTATTGTTTAAAGCTTTGCCTTTACTTTAATTAGAGTAACTTTTGGTTAAAAAAAATATGATTATTTGACCATCAGATTAGCAAACATACTTGGAACTTTCCTCTCAGTGCTTCTTATTCCTTTTATCTTCAATTTCGTTTCTTCCCAAAATGCTGGGGAATGATCTAGTGACACATTTCAATTTGTACATGAAAAATTATCTTTAGCTTTCATGTTCTGCCAGGTGTACTATATGTGTGTATATATATATATATATATATATATATATATATATATATA
>JAJONY010012589.1:0-14398 GCA_029582405.1 Solanum gandarillasii
ATTTTTTTTTTTTTTTTTTTTTTTTTTTTTACTAATAAAACAGTTTTACCTTTATTTTTATTTCTCTCTTTTTCTTGTCTGAGTAAAAAATTCAGACTACAAATATATTCTGACGTTAAAGAAGCAACAACTAATGATGGCTGCTGCAATCCCACTTCCTCACACCACTATATAATGAACATCCTTCTTTCTTGCTCCTGATCTAATCTTTCCTGCTTCTGCTACATAGGTTGTTTATCACATTGTTTTAAAAGGCTCTAAGAGAGTCGTTCTACGCTTGCTTTTAGATGGAGATATTTGCAAAAGTTGAGTCTTGTGCTTATGCCTCAAGCGTTTGATTGTATGTTTTCAGCACACCTACACCTTAATGTCCGGAGTTCATTCAATTCATTTATAGAAATACAAATCAAATAACGAACCATAAAATTAAAAAATTTATTTAAGAAAAAAGTTTATTGAGTATTGAATTCAATAGGAAAATATGTAGTTTAATAACATCTTTTAAGAATTTGTGATTTTAATTATTTAAAAGTTAAAAACATTATGATTTGTATCTCATAATAATTTTAACACTATTGAAGTACTTACTTTTATACTTGTAGTGGTAAAAACATGCTTGATATTTTTTTGTTGTTGTGATTTTTTTTAAGTTTCTTAAACTTTTGATTTCTACATATATTTTTGTGTCATTACGTTATTCTATCAATTCATAAATTAAAACTTTATGGCTTACTCACACCTTGTTTTCAATACTCCAAATTAAATATTAAATAAAAAATAATCTCAATAACATTGATTATAACATTACTAATACATGGAGTATTATTTAACACTATATTTTTTTATAGGCTTCACAAAACGACCAGATAGAGTATACAATAGTGTGTTTTCAAAGCTTAACTAATATTTGTGGTTACAACTAATGGCCCAATAGTAATCAGATATTTCAAATTTAAATCAAAATTCAAATTACTTTTTATTATAAACTGTTTTACCTCTAATAGGAAGTGCATGAAAAAAAAAATTGTCGTTACAAAACCACAACTTAAGTCATGTTGAATTGATTTAGTGACGTGGCGTTACCTGAGGCGCCAAAAGACACTGATAGGCGCGAATAGTGAAGTGGCAGTTTCAGAATCACGTGTCTGTACCGGAAAAGTGGTCATCTTTTTCCTCACACCGAAAACCCTTCTTCACTCCTTCTCCACTACACACATTTCGTCTGTATGAAGGTAAACAAAAGATACTAGTATTATTTTCCATCTCTGATTTTCAGTCTATATGCTTCGTTAATCGAACTATTTTTAGGGTTTCACTTTTGATATGTTTGCTTTTGGGGATTCATATACCTGACCCAACTAGTGGGTGTTCGTATTTTTCCCTTTCAGACTAGCTATATCCTCTGAAAGGAAGGACCATAGACATGTCTTTTACCTTGGAACTGTTCGCTCAAATGAGTCGCAGGAAAAGGAGTAAGAGGCATTTCGCCTTAAGAGGTTCTTACCACTTTTCTATTTTTCTTGTTTCTTTTGTTTTGTGATTATTTTTTGTTTTCATGCATACCCTTTTCTTGAAATTGCAGAATGTAACAAAAAGTTGGAACTTTTTATGCACCGGTGTTCTTCATTATTTGGTCGGTAGATCTTGTACTGGTTGGGCTATTAGAACTGAAGTAGTAAATTGGAGGAGATAGTTTTATAGTTTTGACAAGCTAGTGAATTTGACGATTTATGTGCCTTTTGGTTAGATGTAGGTTGGAGGTCTGCTTATGATTTATAGCAAGTTTAATTACTTTAATCTTTTACATGGAGAACTTGGGCAAGAAGAGAAAGGGAGTAGAAATTTCAGTGGTTTGTCAAAAAAATGAGAGTCTATTGACAGTAGTCAGGTCACATTTATCCTTGGAGGATTATTCTCAAAGGAAAAAGAAATCTAGGGAATTTGTGGTTGAAGATGACAACTTTTGTAGGAAGAATATCATTACTGGAGTAGCTACTGCCCCGTCTTGTGGGAGTGCACGTTCACGCTCACCTGGACGAGGTCTTAAAAGGAAAATAGGCTGTCTTGATTCAGCTACTCGATTGGGGCGGAAGAAGAAGATTGAGCAGGATTACGAGATGGGAGATGTTATTGGACGAGGGAAATTTGGGTCTGTTCTATTATGTCAAAGAAAGTTGAGTGGGGAAAAACATGCTTGCAAGACTCTGCTAAAGGGGGAAGAGATCATTCACCGTGAAGTTGAGATAATGCAGCATCTCTCTGGGCATCCAGGTGTTGTGACGCTGAAGGCTGTGTATGAGGATGCTGAATCTTTTTATCTTGTTATGGAACTTTGCTCAGGAGGAAGGTTGCTTGACCAAATGGCTAGGGTTGGGCGATACCCTGAGCAACAAGCTGCTAATGTGATCAAAGATCTCATGCTGGTTATCAGATACTGCCATGAGATGGGTGTTGTGCACAGGGACATAAAGCCTGAAAATGTCCTCCTTACAACCTCTGGACAAGTTAAGGTTTCAGACTTTGGGCTAGCTGTGAGAATTTCATATGGTAATTCAAGATGACCTCCTCTATTTGAATTTGATTTGCCGGTATTGTTCATATTATTCTATTTAGTGTGCGTGAACCAGATAACACACCCTATATTATTATGTCTACATATTGTTGTCTGACTAGCTGTTTTTAATCTAAGGCTGAAATTGTTAATTTGTGCTCCTCAAGTGCGGTGCTTCTTGGTGATCCCAGATCACCGATCTGCATTACTCCTTGCACCCAAGAAAGATGGAACTTAGATGGGGATTCAGAAACACCTTTGTTTGATTGCCTTTGTTTACAATTATTTCCTTTTATTTTGCGATTAAAATATGTTCTTTAGAAAACTGAAATCACTTGTCCACATATTTTCCAAGTTTCTTAATTTTCATTTGCAGAAATATTTTGGAACATTTCAAATTTTTCTCAAACCTTGATGGGAATGAAATGTTGTAGAGTGTGCATTATACGCACCCTCAATCTATCCAAGTGTGCATTCAAATATGTCTTTTTCCAGTATACTCCTTGTATGTGCGGTTATTCCTTTTTTGCTAGAAGTTAAGCTTTACCTTTCACAAAAATGTGCTAATCCATGAAAAATTCATGTGTATCTTCACTTTTTGCACCATGTCCAATTAGGTTCAATCAAAGGATTTCTCTTTTTTTTTTTTAAATGACAGTTCTTATCTTAAACCCTTGATTTTTATCCATACCCTTGCTTGGTCATTTTACCGAGTTAGTTTGGGAGGTGTTTACCTCAGATTATGCACATGAAAGACTAGAAACATTTTGGAATTTAATGCAATGTTGGATGATGGGTCTTTACATGTTGGTCTCAACTCTTTGTCGCACAGGATGTTGGCTATGTTCATGTTGTCTCTTGTGAGCGCATCATTAAGTTTCTATTTTAAGTCATTCTAGTTCTTCTTGGAGGATTCATTGCACTAAACTGGGTGAAGCGGTTGTGTGTGTGTGTGTGTGTGTTTCTTTTGTAAGCTAATGATGTATTCAAAATGCTCAATTATTTATTGTGCTCGTAGGTCAGAGCTTGACTGGAGTAGTTGGAAGTCCAGCTTATGTTGCTCCTGAGGTTCTGCTAGGTGATTACACAGAGAAAGTGGACATATGGAGTGTAGGTGTCCTCCTACATGCACTTTTGGTGGGCTTGCTCCCATTTCAAGGTGATTCTTTGGAATCTATATTCAGTGCGATTAAGGAGGAGAACCTTGATTTCAGTGGTGGAGCTTGGGAATCTGTATCACAACCAGCTCGTGATCTACTTTCTTGTATGATGACAAGGGATGTTTCAGCAAGGTACAGTGCTGACGAAGTACTAAGTGAGTAGCCTTCAGATCTCTTCCTTTCTTAACTGTTGCTATGAAGAGTTGACTTTATACCTTATATTCTTTTATCGGGTTTTTTTTTTTTTTTAATGAAATGTAATCATCAAAGAGAACTAGGACTGGATGAAGTGCTTTGGATCTACCTCTGGAGCATTATTTAGCAGCATCTGTGTCTTGCCTTACAAGTAGAATATGAAATACGACTGATTATTCGTCTACTCTGTTAAATGACAACGCTGGATTTTTTCTTAAACAGGTCTATGTCTATGCCTCACCTCACCTTGGGGTGCGCGGAGGGTGATAGATTTGTGCTTAATCGCTTCAAACACTATAGAATCTATTAAATATATTAATCTTCAGCTGAAGACACGTTGCCTCATCTCACGAATTGGAATAGGTCTCTATTTTATCCTTGTGAACAAGCTATAAGCTATGGTGTTGGAATTGCATGTCCAGAAGACTCAGTTTGGGTTAACTATAGTTCCTTTTATCACGGAAGCCTCAATGGTTTCATCACCACAAGAATATAATTTGTAAAAAATCCTGGTGTTGTTGATGGACGAGTCCTGTGTATTTACCTGTACATCCCTGTTGACAGATCTAGTGATGGGTAACATAGTTTTTCTTTGACATTCTTGCTCTGCAAGGTTATCCAACATAATCTGTTGGAACTTTTTGGATATGGCGTAGAAGCATGGAGTTCTGATCAATTATTCAGTTGAATTTGCTGGATCATTCAGATATTGGTTGTCATATTCATCATGCCCTGGCAATTGAATATATCTGGCAGATTGTTTGTTTCCCTTGGGTAATATGCTCAAGTTGGCATTCGCTGTAACAGGCCCATTAATTGCCTTGTTAAGTGGGCTACTTTGGGTTTTTGGGGGATGGCGGGGTAAAGACTACCTGTTAAGAGTTGATATTATTTGTATTTTGATTATATCCATCTTTGTTTTCCACTGTTTTTCAGAATAAACGCATTGCATTAATATCATGACAAGCAAAAGTTGCAAATGTCTATATCCCACCTTTGTCTGATGTCTCTTTTAAATTTTGATGATTCCATTGTTCTTTTCTTACAGGACATCCATGGATTTTGTTTTACACTGCACCCACATTGAAGTATCATTCAAAGCCAATTAGAAGCCAGCTGACTGCTACCACTAGGATAGAGCGAGAGAGAAGAAACTTAGCCTTTAGCTCTCTCAGTGATGACTTTGGTTCAGCTTTAACATCTGGTAGTTCGTCTAAGATGCCTGAAGGTGAAGACTCTGGTTTTATCGATGCTCTCACAGTGGCTGTTTCACACATGAAGATATCAGAGCCAAAGAGAAGCAGAATATGCAGCCCAGCCAGAACAATCGATCAAGAATGTTCCCCTAACATACAAGCTAACCACCTCTGTACAGCATTCTGACGGGTATGACCTGCAGCAGCATGTGGTGTTCCCCTTGTAAAGGTATCCCTTTGAAGCAACGGTGTAGCACAGCATGTCCATTGATTTGACTTCCCAACTACATGAAGTGGTAAATGGTGAACTGATTTCATTTAACCTTTGGCTCTAGAATAAATAATCATTAATAAACAAACCTGACAGATCATACTCGCCTAGTTTGGAGTTGCTTCTGTCATGTGAATTCATAACATGTCTTAACTTATAAGTTAGTGTGTGTGTGTGTGTATTATGTAAAGAAGGCGTGTTTTCTGACTCATTTCAATTGGAACGTTGTAAGAAAACATTCAATGGTGATAGATATGATGCATTTGGTATCAATCTTGGTTAAGATTGGTTCTCCATGTGAGAAAACAAGGATTCACTGTGGGTTTTTGCCCAAAGATAAGGAGCTGTTTTGGCTTTTTCTCTTTGAAAATACCTAAAACAGTCCCCCATCTCTGTGTTTGGATTCAAAATCATCCATCTTCTTTAATCTGGAGGTCCATTATGTATGTCAAGTTGCTGCATTTTTTATCAATACACAGGTTCCGTTAACGGAGATATTGTCCTGCTGCCTACTAGTAGGAAGACAACTATTTGCATTTCTATTTGAAGATATCAAACAAGAACTGGAAACAACTTCAGATTTGGTCCATTTTTTTTCACACCAAAGCCAGTCAAATCACTGTTTGTCATAAGCCACTGATTTGGCCTCACTTTCCTTTTCCAAGGTTCCTTCAGATGTTGAAAATGTCAACTAGGGAAACAATCAAAGCCCCACTACTACAGCAAACATTAAAGTTTAGATAAGCTAAAGCCAAAAAAATATATAAAAAAAATAGATCAAATAAAATGGGAAATGTGTCCATATCGAAGTGGGGCATAGGCAATGAATATATGTTGGAAGACCTAGTTGGACCCATGTCATTCATTTGAAAGTTAGATTTGAAAAAAGGCATAATACATAAACATGACCCTTAACTTGGCTTCAACGAATAACTATGCCCTCCAACTTTGAATGTTGAATGTGTACAAGTAGGCATTAAACTTGTATAAAATTGAACAAGTAGACTCAAGTGCCCTACATGGCATAATACATGTAGGACACAAAATTGCCATGTAGGGTGCCATGTAGGACGAATGTGTTCATTTGCTCACTTTTATATAAGTTTAAGTGCCTACTTGTGCACATCGAAAATTAAAGGTCATAGTTGTCAACTGATGTCAAGTTAAGGGTCATGTTTATGTATTATGCTTTTGAAAAATAAAGGAAATATACAACGTGGTTTCTACATTTGATAACCGATTAGTATTTAAATTTATATAAAATTAAACAAATAGACATACGTTTTATATGACATAATACAAATTAGTTTAAGTATTTCACATGTGAACTGACATGTAGAATATTTGTGTTTATTTGTTCAATTATATATAAATTTAAGTGTCTATCGAACGGAAAACTAGTACTACATTAGAAATTCTACGCCATATCATCTTTAATTTGTGTGTAGAAAGTATTACTTGATGTCTCCTCACTTGACATAAGATATAATATCCAGCAAAGTATTTGCAGCCTCAATAGTTTGGCGTGGCACCATTTCCACCACTATTCACTTCCTTGGTATTATTTTCTTTTTTCTTATTACTCTGATGATGAGGAGGAGGAGGCGGATTTTGCCCTCTTTCACTTCTTCTAATAATAAAATAGTATTTTCCTGTTTCTATTTTTTTTTTACTCGATATGAAATTTAAAAATAATTTTTTTGAATTTTGTCGTCTTAAATTAAAGACAAGTAGAATATATTAAAATTAGAGGAGACTTCCTTATCAGAGAAAATGACAATTAATTATGGAGACATCCTTCTTCACAAGGAACTATTAATTCATCAATTCATACTACCAGTTTGAGTCTAAATATCTTTTTAATGATTGAAGTCGATTTTGATGTTTTCTCTTCCCATCCCTATTTACCGTCTGTTTGTAACTTGACTGAAACTTATGGATTTATTTTGTCCCAACAATTAAAAGATGGAAAAAGAATGAGGATGTAAAGCAAGAAAATAATTACTTACAATTGCAACTACCATCTTTTTAATAATTTTGAGTTATCATTTATCTTTTGGAATGAGTAATTATCAAAAGACCTGGATGAGTATACTTTGGCCAACATACATGATACATGTGCGTTATCTATATGTAAATCTTCTTAAAATATAAAATTGATAGATCATACAATTATATATGTATTAAAAAAAGTAGGAGTAAATTAAAGAGACATATATGGGTGATGAATATGACAATGGAGCCCCTTAGGAGATCTCTCTTTCATATAATAGTAATTGATGATGATTCCAAAATGGCTACTAACTTTTACTGTTACAGTCATTTCAAGGACAAAAACATTAGGACCCATATAATTTGTTATTCATCATTTATCAAGAGGACTAGAGTCTAGAGTACAACATCCCAATTGCACCTACATATATTTAGCACTAACCTATGTTTTTGCCAAAAAAATATTGGCATGTGTCTCTTGGTCATAATTGCTTAGATTTGCTTTTACTATAAAATTATAAAAACATCAAGGAAGGACATTTTATTTGTTTCTCTTTTCTTTTGGGTACGTAGCCCCGAAACTTAAACACATCCATTTATTACAAGCAATCTTTTACACATTCAATTTTTTCAGAGGGTGTCTCTAGGGAAAAAAGGCCAAAGTTGCAATGAAAATGGAAACTTCTACTTTTCACAAAAATATTTTGCGAGACGAATCTAGGATTTCATAGTGGACTAGAAATATCACTATATATCCATTAATTTTATGTATACATTTTAAGACAGGCAGTAATGTTATGAATGGGATTGAACATTTCACTAGTCACTAGAAGTTTCCATGCCAACACCCAACTTTTATTCTTATATAAATGGCCAAACAAAAGAATAAGGACAAGAAAATGAAAGATAGAAATGAGACTTACCAGATTACCCAAAATATAATTTACACACATGAACTCAAAGGAATAAAGTGGTCCATACTCCTTCATTAGAGAATAAATTTGATGTCTACATTTATAAAAATACTATACCTACTCCATGTAAAAAATAAAAACTTCATTAGTCCTTCTCTCATGAGAAAGAATGTTTTGGACATTCCAACTAGTTAACACGAAATTTTAGAAGTGGGAAAAGTTTAAGTAGACTTACCAGCAACAACAACATCATATACCGTGTAATCTTATAAGTTAAGTCTGAAAAAGATAGTGTATACGCAGATCTTACCCAACTTAAAAAAGGTAGATAGACTGTTTCGATATTCAAACAAATTTACCAAAAAAGCTTAATGAGTATATGAGGATTAACCTCTTTTCTCCTCCCTAAGACTTACACCTATTGAGAAATTTTAATAATTCAATGATTGGAAAAGAGAATTAGCAATGAATTGATCCACAGAATAGTACTGTGACCATTACTGCACAGCCTGTAAGTTGCCTTGAAAATCTTTTGAGAAGCCGACAAGTATGAGATAATTCCAAGCATCCCCATGTGAGATTTTTCCTTTTTTTTACTCACCACTCCAGCTTCTCTACTTGCTCTGCTCCCTTCCTTCAACTTAGTGTCACTTTCTTGAGACTGTGTGACTTGTGAGTTTTCTTGAGAAAATTCTCTGCTGTGAATTCTGTTTTCTAGTCTTTCAGCTTCACAACATGTGGGAATCAGAAAATGAGTCTGTTAGTGGAAGAGATTATGGTAATGGAGTTCACAGTACCAGCAAGAATGGAGTCAAGACTGATAGTTTTGAGCAAAAAGGACAATCTTGGTATGTACTAACTACTTGTATTACTTCTTTAAAATGGTTCAATTATATGGTGACTTGTTGGAATACCTCAACTTATGTGTTCTTTGAATAGGTATGTAGCAACTGATATCCCAAGTGACCTTTTAGTTCAAATTGAAGATGTAAATTTCCATTTACACAAGGTGATTCCCTATAACTCAAAACACTTTAAATTTCTATCTCATATCTTATTCTTGTGGAAAATAATATGACTGACTAGTTTCTCTTTGTTTACTTCACTACTAAATATGTATAAAAAAAAAAAGTATCCTTTGCTTTCTAGAAGTGGGAAAATGAACAGAATCATATATGAGTCAAGGGATGCAGAATTGAGCAAGATATCTTTAAATGAGTTACCAGGTGGACCTGAGGCATTTGAGCTAGCAGCAAAGTTCTGTTATGGTATTGCTATTGATCTAAGTGCAACCAATATTTCTGGCTTAAGATGTGCAGCAGAGTATCTTGAAATGACTGAGGATTTGGAAGAAGGCAACCTTATATTCAAGACTGAAGCTTTTCTCAGCTATGTGGTTTTATCTTCATGGAGAGACTCCATACTGGTGCTAAAGAGCTGTGAAAAGTTATCACCATGGGCTGAAAACCTACAAATTGTTAGAAGATGTAGTGAGTCCATTGCATGGAAAGCTTGTGCCAATCCAAAAGGAATAAAATGGCAATATACTGGTAAGCCTGCAAGTGTTTCTAGTCCGAGTAGAAACCACCAAGTACCTCCTGATTGGTGGTTTGAAGATGTTACGATTCTCAGGATTGATCACTTTGTGAGAGTGATTACTGCAATCAAGGTTAAGGGAATGAGACATGAACTGATAGGTGCTTCCATTATGCAGTATGCAACTAAATGGCTGCCAGGTTTAATCAAAGAAGGATCCGGATTGGCAGAAGATGGCAGCAATAGCAGTAATAGTAATGGAAGCAGTAGTTGGAGAGGGGGTCTCCATATGATAATAGCAGGATCAGGAGAAGAAATACCAACCGTCCAGGCAAAAGATCAAAGGATGATTGTTGAAAGCCTAATAAGCATACTCCCACAACAGAAGGACAGTGTTTCGTGTAGCTTCCTTCTTCGACTATTGAGGATGGCAAACATGCTTAAAGTGGCTCCAGCTTTGATAACAGAACTGGAGAAACGCGTAGGCATGCAATTTGAGCAGGCTACATTGGCTGATCTCCTCATACCATCTTACAATAAAAGTGAAACCATGTATGACATTGATCTCGTGCAGAGGCTTTTGGAACATTTCATAATTCAAGAGCAGACAGAAAGTTCAAGTCCTAGTAGATATCCATTCCCCGATAAACATATGCACGATGGAAGTCAAAGGGGTACAAATCTAAATGCCAAGATGAGGGTGGCAAGGCTCGTTGACAGTTACTTAACAGAAGTATCTAGAGATAGAAATCTTTCCTTGACAAAGTTTCAGGTCTTGGCTGAGGCTTTGCCAGATTCAGCAAGAACATGTGACGATGGACTTTATCGAGCAATTGATTCCTATCTCAAGGTATTTTAATATAATCCTGACAATTTTATTGTTGGGTGCATCATTAATTGATATCCTTAAAGCCATTGCTGTTGAGCTTGTTGTTTTTGATTTATCATGAATATAGTTAGCCTTTCTGTTCTGAAATCTCGTTGTTTCAAAAACCAACAATATTAGCCTGCTTACATATCTTAGGAGTTAAACAAACTTACAGTTATACATTATAATTTTTCAAGTAAAAGTGACATATGCTTAAGAATTCTAGAATGTTGTATATGCTAAAGATCAAATTGATCACATAGAAGTAAATCATCTGCAAATATTGAAATTATACTGTCTGCATCATAGAATTCTAGCCCAACATGCTTATCCTTTTAACAGAAACTCACTGATATACAACATAACAGGCCCATCCAACACTCTCGGAACATGAAAGAAAGAGGCTTTGCAGGGTGATGGATTGCCAGAAACTCTCTGTCGATGCTTGCATGCACGCTGCTCAGAACGAAAGGCTCCCACTACGAGTCGTGGTGCAAGTTCTCTTCTCTGAGCAGGTGAAGATAAGCAATGCAATAGCCAATATCTCTCTCAAAGATGCAGGGGAATCTCATTATCAACCCCTGGTATCACACCATAAGTCATTGCTTGAA
This sequence comes from Solanum gandarillasii, assembly GCA_029582405.1. NCBI lineage: Eukaryota > Viridiplantae > Streptophyta > Magnoliopsida > Solanales > Solanaceae > Solanum > Solanum gandarillasii. The sequence continues at coordinate 11,295 of JAJONY010012589.1, forward strand.
GCAACGCCACAATCATTTCAAGAGGGATGGACAGCAGCCAAGAAGGACATCAACACTCTTAAGTTTGAACTAGAGACTGTGAAGACTAAATACGTAGAACTCCAAAATGACATGGATAACTTACAGAGACAGTTTGATAAGATTGCAAAACCAAAACAAGCCTCAGCATGGACTGCAGGTTGGAAAAAGTTGAGCAAGCTCACAAAAACGACAAATGTAGAAACACATGACATCAGTAGTCATATCCCAAATGCTGAACAGACCACAAAGCCTAGAAGGTGGAGAAATTCCATTTCCTGAGAAGGAAAAGGCTATGATAGAAGACTACCGGTTACAAGATTACCTCACAAAGTCATTCTGTGTTCCCTAATATTCAAGATTATCATGATTCTCCTATCACAAGAGTAGTTAAGACTTTCATTTTCATTATAGATAGAAATAATAGCACAATTTATTATAGATTCTCTAGTTTACTGGTGACTGGTTTCTCTGTAATGATTGTACCATCTTAAATTTGCATTCGGAGGTGCAGTAAAACTGGTTTTGCTGGTATGCATACCACCACTGACATGCAGTTAACTTATTATTATTCTGTGACTATCCGTAAAGAATTACATGAATATAAAAACTAATTTGACCAAGTGTAATACAGACTAACGTAGTATTTAATGTCAGTCGAGAAGTCATTAATTAAATGAATAAGATGCAGCACTGTATGTGGTCTCTCAACAGGATGTACTTCATTAGAGCAAAAAACTTAGTGAGGTTGCTTAACTTTCAAGAAAATATTTGATTACCACTAAATGGTTAGAAAACTGTGGTGAAATGGAATATCAGAAGCATTGCATAGCTTTCTGAATCAAGTCATGTCTTAACCAAAAAGATAAAAAGGCAACATAACATGGCAAGTAGATACTTTAAACTACCAAACAAATGAAACAAGGAGATAATGGAACAACTTAACTTGACAAATCCCAGAAGTTAAACATAACAGCAGGAACGAATGTTTTAGAGCTCTATATCTCTGTCTCTTCTAGTTGTTCCTTCTTTCACTTTTCATCTTTAGGTACCAAGACTACAAGATTGGTACATCTGTCTTGGTGGACTTGTCTGTCCAGTAGTTGAAAGTTCAGACAGATGGTATCGAAAGCCTTTCACGTTGAATATATAATAGAATTGGTTAGGAATTGACTCCTTCATTGTTCTATGTACAAAATGCATGTAACATGGAAATATTAGAGAACAAAATCTTGGGAACTACTTCCTCCATGACACTCACTAGATAACAAACAAGGTGGTTCATTGACTGGTGATTAATACATATATGTTGTATTCCTCAATTTCCAATGATGATATTCATTAAATGAATCTCTGTACCTTCCACTTATTGAAGGTATGCAAACCTCATTGATCTTTATGAGTTATGACATATATAAAGTTTGATGTTCGGTGTACAAGAACATATAAAGGGGTTTATATGATCTTGAACCATCGATGTATTGCATTTGGGTGTTCAGATCCTTTCACAAACATGGCTCCAAAAGACTAACTCGCTTACAGACCACATTCTTGGAGTTTTACTATTCTCCTAAAGATACGTGAGGCGAAATTTCAAAAACTAGTGCATAAAGAATGAACCACAATGTAGAATAGTAACCACAAAGCTAAACTAAGATGAGTGTTGTCCAACACAAGAATTGTTATACATCGGAACACTTTTTTTCCTTAATAAATTACATGTTACAATCATGCTTGTTAATTAGTAAAGTTTCTTTACCTCATTAGGATTAGTAAGGTAAGGCCCTAGTCTCCGTTGTTGTTTTTGTTAGTAATAAAAAGTGCTAGACACGCCATCTCTTTTTCCTTTTTGCAGTTACTCTTTGGTTTAATATAATTAGGTTTGCCCCTGCTGGATGTGCTTTAGAGATTAGACCATTAACTTCGGTTAAAGTAGGTAGAAAAGTGATATTAGTGTCAAAGTCCTAAAATAATAATAGGTATACCATTGATGTATATATTTCTTTCTAAAGAAGAAATGAAAATTATAACCAATTGCACACTTTTACACCTTTTTCATTGAATTTCAATATCTGAATCATAGCTTGCAATACTTTCAAAAGAGCTGTGATTATGCATGTTGGCATGGTAGCCCTTTTCATAGTACAATTAGGGATCGTTTGGTAATATTAGTCCCAGGAGCTAACAATTTGAACTAAAAATGGTGGGGCTCAATCCCATATAGAAGGTGAGATAGCCTAATCTTAAGGATATTCATGTCTATCCTATCTCGCATAGAAGGTGAGATAGCCTAATCTTAAGGATATTCATGTCTATCCTATCTCGCGTACCAAACAATCTCTAGGATTTAGTTTACATGATTAAATCCATTTATACTCAATAGTATAATGAATTTTTCCCATCATAAATGCAATTTAAATTGCTTTATTAGATAATTCTTTGCCTTAACTTTCAAATTACCCACTTAGTATTCGAAATAGTTATATATAATTTAATCTGATGGTATACAAACTTTTTAGAACATCAATGTATAGAAGTTAATCTCAGAGAACATTAATTTTTCTCCTTGCGGAAATAAAATAACCCATTTTCAGTTTGATAACAGTAAACTTCTTTTAGCAGGCAACGATTTCAACTTCAAGTAAGATAACAGTAATTAGTTCTAACGTTTATAAATATATAACCACATAATAATCAAACATAGACATCAGTATCCATTCAACAAAAGGTGCAAGCAAATATGAAAAGGATCACAAGAACACAGAGGACGCAAAAATAAAAATATCGAAACAAACTATATTTTATTACTAGTATATTATTTTAAGTAGAAAAAGCATAAAGACAACACACACAGCAATAATAGCATGAAACACAAGGGTCCATCAGGCTCATAAAAAGACACCACGCTGAAAAGACTCACAAGTCTCCAACTACAACTCACCCATCCAAAGTGGAAACAAACCTAACTTTAAGACAAGATTTGATCATGTCTCTCCATCACCCTTTTCATGATAAGCTTAGAGGGCAGGGGACCCTTTTTCAATGCACCTTCTTCAACAACAATGCCATCACTGCCCTTTGTGGAA
>JAJONY010012590.1:0-33257 GCA_029582405.1 Solanum gandarillasii
ATTTGTTAGTTGTGATCTCTTAAAAATGAATGGTCGTAACATTGTTCTTGTCTTCATTTAGATAATAATGATAAAGTAGGTATAGTTAGGCTAAAAAATAAATAAATAAATTATTGTTGTTTTATTTTATAAAAAAAATGAGTTTTATTTTTTACAATTCGTTGTTGTTTTGTTTGATCAGAATGTGTATGCCTAATTTTTTTTTCATTAACTTTAAGATAAAAAATAAAATATATAATATGTGTATGTCTAATTTTAATATTAAATTTAAGAGTAAATAAATAATTAAAAAAATAAAATAAATACAAAATAATCCAAAATTTTATATTGTATCCTAGGCATTTAGATTCATTTTACTTTATTTAGTTTTATGTATAAAGGAAAAATATTTGTTTTTTTAATGACTAGATGAGTTTTAGAAATATATTAAAAAATATTTGTTTCGATTAAGAATGCGGTTGCGCATCTTTTTGGAGACATAAAAAAAATCAAGGATGCAGTGATGCACCTTGTCCAATAATATAATTAAATTTTATTAATCTAAAGTAGAGACTTATAAAAAAAAATAGATTATTAGGTGTGATGCAAAGAAGATAGTTATGTCTCCAAATGTCAAGATCGAGAATGCAGTTATGCATCCGATTTAAGACTAATAAAAATTCAACAATTAAAAAATAAGCAAACCATGGCGTACAGACACAAATTATCCAAAAGCGTATCAAGATAAGTATAAGTCAATAAAAGCGACCGTGCTAGAACCACGGGACTCGAGGGGTGCCTAATACCTTCCCCTCGGTCAACAGAATTCCTTATCCGAATTTCTGGTTCGCAGACTAATATAAAGAGTCATTTCCTTTTGATAAGGGATTAAACCAAAAGGTGACTTGGAACACCACAACTCAATTCCAAGTGGCGACTCTGAAATAAAATAATCCCTTTTCGAAACGTCACTTTAATTGGAGAAACACTATTTTTCAAACACCTCGTTTGGGGAAAAATAGGGGTGTGACAGAAATCATATTCCTAGGTAACTGTACTTTCTTAAGGCATTTAAATGTATAAAGGCGTAACGAAAGGAGATTACATATGCTTTGTTTGCACATGATTAATCGCATTGTTCATCACCACAAACCCCTCATTCACTAAAGTAACTCGAAGCAAAGCAAATGTGAATGCTTTGTTAAATATGACAGAGAATACAATAGCGAAAACGTGAAAAGAAGCATAGGTGTATCTCCAAAACGAAATTAGACACAAATTAATAGTTAGAAATAGTCGAGGTGTGTACAAATTGACAAGTCATTATTATAGGTAGAGGACTAAAAATTACTTTGTTTGTTAGATTGAAGGTCAAATGTGTTTGATTAGTTGAATTATACTAGGATTGAAACAAAAATAATATATTCAAATTCGAGGATCAAATTTAAATGCTATCTTCGCTAAAAATAAATTGAATCTTTTATTCATTCAGATATATAAGTCCTAGAAAAAATAAACAACTACTAATATACACAAGTTACTTTTTTTATTTTTGAACACTATGCATCAAAAGTAAATAGACGCATATTAAGGAATACAATTTCATTCTAATAAACTGTCATCTATGCATTTAAGCTTTAGAGGATTGAACTTTTGAGAGCACTGCACCACAATTGAATGGTTGTTTCAATGATGAAGAGAAAAGTTGGCAAAGATAAGAGAGCAAAAGTAGAGTCCTTTAACACCTCCTCTATAGGAGAAAAGTGAAAGAACAACATTTCCTGCACATTTATATGAAAAGGTTTGAATAAAATGATAAGCATTGCATCTTCAAAGTCACTCCATTTTCTCCTTCTATTGATGCCTCTTCATTGCTTAGACTAAAACTACAGCCAAGAAGTATACAGCTACTCTAGATGAATATATAAATCCTAATTTCTGCAACTGTAAATAATTGAAGTCACAACTCATATCGATCAAATAACAATGCTAAAAAACAGAGTAAATCACCCTACCAATGCTTGTATTAACCAAATTTTACCTAAAGGAACTAAATTTAAGCAGCTAGAGTCAGGAACTAGTGAGACTTTTGGGGAACAACAACATACTCAGTGAGGAAATTAAACCCTAAATACATTGAAAAATCTCTGCAATCAGTATAACATTTGTGTCATTCAATTAGCGGAGTTGTAGCCAACTTTAATTATTCCCCAAAAATCACAAGACATTGATTTCATACTAAATATTTCCCAATAGCTATTCACAAGATATTGATTTCATGTCCATTTCTTCAAAAATAAATTTATCTGCCAAATTTTATTGGATAACTCATCATTACTTAAAAAACTGAGAACTAAGCTCTACCTATTTAGAATCAATTATCAAATCAAAAGTTGAACACCACACAAATTCTAGGACTCCGATAACAAACTAGCTATAATACAACTTACTTCTTTTAACTCTTGAAAGAGGGACAACAAACCGCACTCTTTCTTCATCAGCATATATATATATCACTTGCTTCTCTTGGTATGGACAAAAGAGTAGAATTTATCCTCCTATTGTTGACATAGATACCTTCTTCCTTCAAAATCATATAATATTTTTGCAACTAACATTGTCCAATGTGTTTAATCATATCATTCAGAGTAGTGGCTCAAAGCAACAATATAAACATACCTCCCACTACCGTGTCGAAAAATTACCTAAAATTCTGATTTTATGAGTGTATTTATTAAAATGAACCCTCTCAACGCTAAAGAGTAAATTTTAAATTGAGTTAAAAAATATATATATAAAACAAAGTAAATTAAATTAATTGAACAAAAAAATTTAGAAGTCGTGAATATTTTTTAACAAAATCTATTTAATTGAATTTTATTTCTTCAATTTCATAGTATTTCTTTCCTATAGTTTTTTCAATTTTTTCGAAATAGATGAAAATTAAACTATTCTTATTTGATTTATTGATCTTTTGTATCTTTTTTTTAAATAAATAACTAACATAGTAAATTGAATTAAATGAACCAAAAAACGATGATACTATTTATTTATTTTCTGACTATGCACTAATTATTATAATATTAGTAACTCAATCGCTACCCTTTAAAAAAAATAGTGGTTTTTATAGTAGCATATGATTGAATGGACACTAAAATTAAGAACTTTTTTTTAAAAAAATCAAATATAATAGATCACTGCAAAACTTTAAAAAAAAAAAGGAGCACAAGAATTCTAAAAAAAACTCGATGGAGTAGAATAAAGGTAGGAAGAACGGCATGACAAGTTAAAGTTAAATTTAGCGGGTTAAAATTAATATTTTCCTTTTTCGTCTCGCTCCTTTTTTTCATCTTGTAATTTTTACGAGTTTACTACTTTATACTTTGAACCCCCTTCACGGAGATCTTGACTCCGCCACTGACCACTACCTAATAAATAAAATCAGGCAAGAATTGAAAGGATATAACCAACCTCAGATATTGAATGCGCCATCATCTCACCAGGGCAGATTTAGGTACAGTTAAGGTGTGTCACATGACACGGCTTTGTCTGAATTTTTTACGGAATATACCTCTCAAAATATGAAATCAATCTCGTGAGAACTATAGTAATGTACTTGAATTGAGTTTTATTAATAGGATTTGAGCCATCTTTTTTCTAGTATAATATTATTATAGTGATTTGTTTATTTTTTCCAGATAAAGGTAATCCAACAAAATTAGTGGTCTAAAATCAATCTATATATATATATATATAAATCTGAATCTAGAATCGCTGATGTGGTAGCTTCCAATGGCCAGCATTTGCAATTATCTATTTTATCTTTTTAATTAAAATAAAATCAGAGTTTTTTCCTAAAATAAAAACTTCAATGAATTAAAAGATCACACTAAATAGGAGTAATTAATTACTCAGCAGCCCAAAACGTCTTTGTCAATTTTTTTTAGCTTTTATCTCCTTTTTTGATCACTAAATTAATATAATATTCATAAATTAATGAAAAAATTAATCTTATCAATGATTATTACCGTTACAACCTTTCATAATCCATATTTATTGGCCATTACAATTTTTTCATACTAATTCATCATATTTATGAAGAATAAAGTATTTCTAATTTATAAATGGAGTTATAAATCATTCATATTCTATAGCTATATATATGCATACATAGATGCAAAACGGATAAAGTCTAAAGATATGTATTTTTGTTGTTTTCTTTTTCATTTTCGATAATACCTTTCTCTTTCTCTTCTTCTTTTTTTTTCCATTTGTCGTGACGATGTTACTAATTTTTTAAGGTTAGTAGGTAATTTGTTTCATTTGTAATGAGTTTTTTTTTCTTTGTATTTTGCAGGAAATTTTAAAATGGAGCACATGTATGTATTTAACTGTTTTTTATTCTTTATTTTTTGTAATATCTTTTTTTCTTCATTTTAGTGATGATTCTGTCAAAGAAGATTACTAGATACTTAACTTTACTGATGATATGAGTTTATTTGTTTTGTATTTGTAATATTTTAGATTTATTTATTATATTGTAATATTATTTTGATTAAGATTTAATTTTTCAAGGCCAAGAAGAGTTGGTCATAATTGGGTGAAGTTACTAATTATTCAATCGTTTTTTTATAATTTATAGTTGAGTTTTGAATATATATATTTTTTGATACAGTTTTAATTTATTGAATCCAAATAGAATTTTCACGCAATCTTAAAATCACCCCCCCTAAGAATCAATTAGGATTAACAAAGGAACTAATTAAGTGTCCACCGTACTTATTGATACTGAAGATGCGCAACTCCAATTTCTAAAAAATTGTATATGACATAGTTTAGGAATGGTATTATAGAATTTTATTGATAAACTATTACCCACATAGCAATAGATGATTGGCTATAAAATATGAAGTCTTGTACATTACGTGTATAAGCAAGAAGCTAAAATACAAAAGAGCAGTCTTTTTACGAATTTTTTAATCTATTTATTTTCTTAATATAACATATAAAATCTTGATCACTTCTCTCACATCTCCACCATATAACGAAACTAAATCTCAATACATTTAACTAATGTGAGACTTCAATATTGAACAATAATTTATCGCTAAATTTATATATAATAATAAAGCTAGAAATAGAAAAAAAAATTAGTGTCTCTTTGGTTAAAAAATACAATTTTCTTTTTTCTCCGTTTTAGGGGTTTTCTCTATTTTTTTTCTTATTTATATGTTATATTAAAAACAGTAAAAAAAAATAATCTCTTTTAACACTCTTAATTATATTAAATATACAATGTTAGAAACTAAAAGTTCATTACCTTAAATTTCTTAAAAGTAAAATTTAATGGGTCTTTATTTTCATTATTCCCACAAGTTTGTATTATCATATCCCCTAACATAATTAATAGTCATATTCATGACATTATCTGTTATTTTATATTGTAGTCCAACAATAAATACATTAATGATCACATTAGCCTTTTAAGTTTTATGATTTTTGTGCTATTATATTCATAATATTTGATTTGAAGAATAAGATGAAGGCTATTGAGTGGTGATCTGCTTGTGGGAGCGGATATTGATAAGAGTTCGAAAGATTGCACAGTGATATTGATTACAGTAGTAAGAATGATGTTGCATTATTTATTTTCTTGTATATTCTCTCAATAATTTCTTTTAAATTTTATATTTTATATGATTTTTTTTATTAGCGTAAGTTTATAATTTCTTTTGATTCAAAATAGTTACTTATGGCTTTGTTAGAAGCCGCAAATAGACCGATAGATAACAAATAGACAAATAAATAGATAGATAAAAATTGTAATATTTATTTTTAAAAATATATATATTTTTTACTATCTTTAATAAACTTATGCTAATAAAGAAATTCATATAAAACATAAAATAAAAAGAAATTATTGAGAGGATATACAAGAAAATAAATAATGCAACATCATTCTTACTACTGTAATCAGTAAGAAAATATGAAATCACTGCGCAGTCTTTCGAACTCTTATCGATAGCCGCTCCCACAAGCAGATCACTACTCAATAGCTTTCATCTTATTCTTCAAATCAAATATTATGAATATAATATATAGCACAGAAAACATAAAACTTAAAAGGTTAATGTGATATTTATTTATTTTTAAATATATATTTTACTATCTTTTAAGACCGCGCGAAGCGCGGACAAATTTACTAGTTTTAAATATAAGGCCCGGCAACTTCTTTCTCCTTTTTTTTTCATTTTTTTGAAAGATGATGATCATTTATTTCCAATAAAATATGTCGAATAATGTTCTATAGAATTTTATTTAATAGTAATATGAAGATGTGACTGGTTTAATTTAAATTTTTAAAATATTATCTAATTTAAAAAGTAGATAATTTTAAAAAAAGCTAATTTAATCAAAATTTTATATTTTTAAAGTTCACTATTAATGGTGCTTCAAATTTTTGGAGGTCTAAAGCAAAAATGTCATTAATTTTCTTCTTGAGCCATTTTTGTCCCTTAAATAGTGATACCGCTTAAAAAAATTATGCGTATGCCACTGTGTCTCACAAGCTCATAAAAGGTTTATTTTATCAAAATGAAGAAAGCAAATGAACAGAACATTGACTCAACAGGTTCCACCAAAGAAATGAACATGAAACGGCATATATGAAAATACTAAAATACCCACGAAAAACACGATAATTTAAAAAATACCCCTATTTATACACCCAACTCCCATTTCCAAATATTTGTATTGGTAATATATAATGCAAAAGGACATAGCTGTAAATTTTAAATCAGTTTTTAAATTTTTTTTCCTTTCCAGGAAAAGGGAACTACAAATTAAATCAATTTTTGCATATACATACCTTCAAAATGTCAAAAGTACCTCCAAGTTGAAAAGGACGTGCTTGTCTTTGGAGCTCATCAATTGAAGTGCAATAGAAAAATACAAAAGTACAAATAATTTTTCTTTATCTTTATTTTATTTATTTTTATCTTTAATGGAAAAGGAAAAACGGGTCACATGATGTTCTTGATGATCGTCTCTTATTGATTTTTGTCTATAAAACTTTATGTTTTTTTTTAGAATAAGAATATTACTCAATTCTCATTATTTTTCTCTTAAATGTTGCCCAGCTTTAAGAGTTACTTTCTTAGCTCATTTTACCGGTCACATTTTATTTTATAATAGTCAATTTGATTAATTTTAAAATTAAATTGATTTAGCTTAACGTAATATTTTAATTTAAAATGCCAGATATTCAAAAACTATATAAAAAGTGTTAAAAGTTGCAATCTTTCACATATTCATAGATCTAAAAAATATTGATCAAAATTCATACGATTCATGCTTCAATTGTATTGTACTTAGTTGCTTAATGCAGATACCTTTTTCTTCTCGACAAAGAAAGCCCATATTAAGGGTGTGTTTGGTATGAAGGAAAATATTTTCCTAGAAAATGCTTTCTTGGAAAATAAGTTTATCTCTAACTTATTTTCTCATTGCTTAGTTGGTGAATGAAAAATAATTTTCGAAAAATACTTTCTAGCATATGATTGGTGAATGCAAAACATTTTTAAGAAAATATTTTAATTTTGGCTAGAGAGTAGAAAATATTTTTTTCAGAAAAATAGTTTTTGACCTTAAAATCAACCCCGATAATCGGTCAGGCACCAGACCCCAACACCCGATCTGAAACCTAACCTTTACTCTCAACACGAGACCTGACATTTCAACTGAAACCCGACCATGACCATGACCTGAATAAGGACACGATCCCAAGAACCAACCAAGGACTTAACCACGCTAAAAACTTGATATTCAAACTAGAATATGATCTTGACATCCAAACGTGAATCCAACCCCGACTCCCGACCCCAACATCCAACTTAAGATCCAACTTTTGAAATGGAAACCGACACCGACAACCCAATCTGAGACCCGACACCGACATCCAATCCAAGATCCGACCTAGGACCTAACCCCGAGCCCAACCCAACACACGACCTTGATTCGAGACTCGACCCCGACTCGAGACCCAACCTGACTCTCATCCCGACCCGAGATCTAACCCTGACCTCAACACCCGACTCGAGACCCAATTTCGACCCCAACACCCAACCTGAGACCCGACCCCCGACCCTGATTCGACACCAAACCTGAGACCCGATCCTGACTCGACACCCAACCTGAGTCCGACCTTAACCTCGACACCCAACTCAAGATCCTTCTAGAGACCCAACTTCCACCCCAACACCCAACCCGAGACCCGACCCGAACCGACCCTAAATCCCAACCCCCAACTCTGACCCGAAACCTGACCTCAACCCCGACTCAAGATCCAACCCGATCGCGACCCAAGATCTGATCCTAACCTCGACACCTGACTCCAGACCCTTCCCGAGATCCAACCTCGACCCCCAAAACTCAATCCAAGACCTGGCCCCTGACTCCGACCCTGGACATGACCCCGACTCAAGACCCAACCCCGATTCGAGACTTGACCCTGACTCGGGAAGTTTGATTAATATGGTGTGTATTCAATTTTTTTTTTATTTTGTAAACACAAAAGCAATTTAAAAATAAAAAGAATAAAGTTTACATGTTTTTGTGAGTTGCAAATTGGTGAATTTTTAATACATCCTACTCGAGACCCAATCTTGATCTCGACTTGAGACCCGAGAACCGAAAGAGACCCTGACCCGAGACCCAACCCTGACACCTAACCCGAAACCCAACCCTGACCCGAGACCCGACCCCGAGAACAGATCTTGACTCAACCCCTGTCCGAGACCTGACTAGACACTCGACTCGAGGCTCAACCCCGACCCCGAGACACGACTCCAAAATAAAAAATATTGTTATTATTGTAAACAAATTGTCTCAAAATAAGTGTAAGACTGTCAACTCATAAATTTAAGACAAAATATAGTGTATTTTTCTAGTTACACCATTATACTCCAACTTTTTAATAGTCTTCCGATTTAAAGATATGTATTTATCATGAATAGTTTAGTAAATTACGTATTGTATTTATTATTTCTTTTTTTAATGAATGTATTTGTTAAAATTTATTTTGAAATAGAGAAAATATTATTTTATTGAGTTGTTTAATATCAAAAGATAATATTAAAAATAATAAAATTATCTTAATATATATTTTTTAATATAAGTATTAAGTATAAATTATACGAGACTATGTAAGAGTTAGACATAGAGACATACAAAACAAATAAATTTCACGAGTGTCAAAAAAGTAGACCAACTTTCCATTTAAGTGATTAAAGGACAAAAGTTGTAGGAAAAATGAAATCTTCTAATTCTAGGAATCTTCGAAATAGTCCACTCTTTTTTCTTTTCTTTTTTAGAGTGGATGTCATTTTATAATTAAGAATATAAAAAGTACATACTTAAATGTGTAAAAGACAAAAAAAAAAATGGAGCCCAGAACTATAACAAATGAAATGTCACTCCAAAACCAACCCAAGCTTCCATACAGTTTTTTTTTTTGTTGACTGCATATTTCAGCTCAAAGGTCAGGCACATAATTGGTTCGCCGGAATTTTGTCGAGAAGTTGTCAAATTGCTACGCCAGTATTGGTAAGTTCTTGCATCATTGATCTTGTTCAAGCATATCTTTCAGTTCTTCTCATTCTTCTTCCTCTTTATAGATATAGATTGCACCGGATCAATCTCTTTACGTGTATATCCCTTGTTTGCTTCAACGATTCTTGCTTCTTCTTGACTTTAGGTAGCTTCTGTTCTCTTGATAATTTACTCATCTTAAAGAAAAGATGAAATTGTATCTGATAGTTCTGTTTGTGAAATTGTTATTTCGAAAGTGAAGAATATCAATATTTGTCTGTTGTGAGCTAAATATATATATATGGTTGCAGTGTAGCTGGTAACTTAGAAATGTTGTGGTTGTGTCCTTCAATGTTGATTGTTCATATACATGTTGTAGCAATAATAGATAAGAAATTCATGTACGAGGAGTTGGAATTTTAAAATCAAAGGAACAAAGCTTTTAAAAGTAGTAAATTAAACTGAAAAATCTATGACGTCATTTATGATTTATTTTCCTTTTGAATATGCATCATAATATTAGTGACTTAATCTTTACAATATTTTAAAGATTTTTGGTGATCTTCAAAGTAGTATAATTAAATGGACACTAATTCAGAATTAGAAAAAAAAAATCAAAATAAAATAGAATATTACAAAATACTATAGAAAAGAAAAACACAAAAACTATAGAACTTACTTCTTTTAACTCTTGAAAGAGGGACAACGGGCTTCTCCAACAAATCGCACTCTTTCTTCATCAGCAAATCACTTGCTTCTCTTTGTATGGACAGAAGAGTAGAATTTATCCTCCTATTGTTGACATAGATATGTTCTTCCTTCAAGATAATATAATATTTCTGCAACCAACATTGTCCAATGTTTTTAATCATATCATTCAGAGTAGTGGCTCAAAGCAACAATATAAACATACCTGCCACTACCAGGGGCGGAGCTATGGGTGAACGACTCGAGATCCAACCCGACTGCGACCCGACATCCAATCCTGACCTCGACCCGACACCCAATCCAAAACCCGACTCCCCACTCCAACCTGGAGATGACCCGACTCGAGACCCGACCCCGACCCGGAAAGTTTGATTAATATGGTGTGTTTTCAATTTTATTTTATTTTGTAAAAACAAAAGCAATTTAAAATTAAAAAGAATAAAGTTTACATGTTTTTGTGAGTTGCAAATTAGTGAGTTTTTAATACATCCTACCCGAGAGTCAATCTCGATCTCGACTTAACCCGAGAACTGAAAGAGACCCCGACCCGAGACCCAACCCCGACACCTAACCTGAAACCCAACCCCAACCCTAAAACCTGACTCGTGACCCGGCCCCGAGAATAGATCCCGATTCAAGACCTGACTAGACACTCGACTCAAGGCTCAACCCCGACCCCAAGACACGACCCCGAAATAAAAAATATTGTTATTATAGTAAACAAATTGTCTCTAAATAAGTGTCAGATCATAAATTTAAGAAAAAAAATAGTATTTTTTCTAGTTACACCATTATACTCCAACTTTTTAATAGTCTTCCAATTTAAAGATATGTATTAATCATGAATAGTTTAAAAAATTACATATTGTATTTATTATTTTTTAATAAGCATATTTGTTAAAATTTATTTGAAATAGAGAAAATATTTATTGAGTTGTTTAATACCAAAAGATAATATTAAAAAATAATAAAATCATCTTAATAAATATTTTTTAATATAACAATTAAGTAAAATAAAATATACGAGACTATGAAAGAAGAGTTAGACATAGAGATAAATAAATTTCACGAGTGTCAAAAAAGTAGACCAACTTTCCATTTGAATGATTAAAGGACAAAAGTTGTACGAACAACGGAATCTTCTAAATCTAGGAATCTCCAAATTATTCCACTCTTTAATAGGAGTAGTGAGTATTGCTTTTTTTTTTCTTTCTTTCTTTTCCACCCGAAATCTACATTTGAGCCTCGATTAAATTTGAATCACGCACTGCAAGACTTGTTCGGAGATAATATTCCCAATAAGATTTTCTTGAAACGCATGGACTGAACTCAAAACATCTAGTAAAGGATGAAGCAATCCATGTAAACCATAATTTTTTATTTTTGTCCCGCCCCGTATAGCCAACATTCTTCTGCTTCTAATCACTCGACCTCCCTGACACCAGCAGCAACAAATTCAAGTGAGAAGGATTGGCCATAGCTTTGCTTGAAATTGAACTTGTTTCATAACCTTGAAGATATAGATCTTGTAAGTTTCAACGCTCTTTTTAGATCTCTTCTTCTTATTATTATTATTGAAGAAGTCGTATCTTCAATTTTAGAATATTTCTTCATTGGAGTGTGAGTCATGTCAATTTGTCAAACATCATCCTAGCTTAACAAATCCAAGGGTTAATAAGTGGGTGGGGTCGAATTTTGAGATAGTTCGTTTTAATATTTGGGGATAGACAATTTGGTCTCAAGTATGTCGGCAATAGCAGCACTGAGTTTCTTGTTGACATCAGCATTTAAGCCCCCAATGGAGACCAACTCTCCATAGGCAGCGGGCTGTTCTGTACCTCCGAAAGCCATGGGAACAGATCCCTTCAACACAATCATGACATAAGCTTCTGGTTTGCCGATAAGTTTGGCAACAGTGGAGGTAGCTTCAGAAAGTATGAAGGAAGTATCAACTCCTTCCAAGTTCACTTTTGTAGAAATGTTAAGGCACGGCATTTTCTTCTTCTTGTTTCTTACATGTTGTCGAGTCACTGTGAAAAACCCTCAAAATTTGGGACCATGTCCTATTATTTCCATAACTATATATAAGTATTTTGTCTCATATGTGGATGCCGTGACTTAAATTTACTTTTACTTGGTATTTGGTAATGGATGGGAAAACAACAATATTCTCACCCTCACCTATCTTCAGTTAACTCCTGTCAGTATATCATATTACCATTCTTTCTAATAGAGAGAATAAGAGCAACTCACGATCACAAACACCATTAACGCAGCTTTCTTTTTGCTTTTCCAACGAGATCTCGTTAGTTGAGGTTATTATTCCGGTTCAGATTCTCTTTTAGGGGAAGGTTTTGCCATTTAAAGCATCATTCAGGTCCATGTTCTATTCTCTCTTCTTCACGATTAAATATTTGATTACGTACATTCATGAATAGTTTTTACTTTGGGGAGAATATGCTATGATTTTTGCATTGCTTTGTAGATTGGTATGTTGGTTGAGTTAGGCAGTATATGTTGAGGAGAAAATGTTACCTAGAAACTAATGTAGTTCATGGTTTCGACCCTAAATCTAGATCAGCTTATGGCCTTAAACTAACTAATTCACCTTTAATTTAAACAATAATAAGAGAGTAAGATCATGACTTACCAGAAAAATCCAAAATTCGTGGCAAAAAATTGAAAGAAAAAGTAAGGAAAAAGAAGAACAAATGCCTCTAATATTAAACGAGCATAGATTTTTCTTTAAAAATTAAAATTAATATATAGGCTAGAGGACGACCAAAGAAGGATGTGAACAAATTAAGTTATTGATATAGGAAAGAAGACTAATTAAGTCTATCATTCTGCAAGTCAATGATGTTAGTTCATCTCCAACGACGAATCCAATGAAGGGTATTTCGTGGTTTTGTTCAATATTATGGAGGATATATATGTTGTACTATTCTCTAGACCATACACAATAAATACTAGCAGACTTATTATCATAAGGGAATGGAATCCTGAGTTCAATTTCGATGATCTCTAAGTCATATTCGTAGTATCCTGAGCTTCTTTCTTTATGCTGATGAATGTATTACGAGTATAGAAAGGATATCATATGCAAAGATCCTAGTGACGATGGTCGATGGATGTCGTAAATTGCACGAGAGAACGGTTGAACAAACTGTAACATATGACGGGAAGCCTACTTATGACTTTACATGCCTTCAAATAGAACATTCATATCAATATGCTCTAGCTAAAAGTAAAGCCAACATATAAGGAGAACATAGAGAAATTAAACATGTGAAGGATAAGGTAAACCAAATCAATATGGATGGATGAAAGCTCAAATGGAAAACGTGTTTCATAGTAAAATTTTAAACTATGAAACAGAGTTGAAAGAAGTTTCCCTATTTTAAATATTCATGGGCGTTGACTTGCAATGACATTTTAACATGAGTATTTTTTTTTTACTATCAACAAAAAATTTAGCTTAATGACTAGGGATCCATGTAGTTTATGACATTGATATAGCTAGCATGCAGGGGCGGATCTACGTACAAGTTAAGGGAACTCCCTTCGTCGAAAAATAACACTATATATACAATCAAATTTTAATATTACGAGTATATATATTATAATGAACCCCCTTAGAAACCAATGAGAGCTTGGCTTAGTGTTTAAGTGGGTTCAAACTCATAGTTAAGACTCTTGCAACCTGCAAAACATTTTCTGTTGTTTTTGCTTGGCTTTTCCCGTAGTAGGGCCGGGCTTCTTTTTGGACTAGAATCCAACCTCATTTCTCATTCTTTATGGGCTGGATTTTTCTTTCTTATTTTTGCTTTATTTACCCTATTTCTTTTATTAATTGGATTTTGTTTAAATTTTTTAGGTATATTCTTTTTAATTTAGCCTTTTCTTCTTCTTATTTTTTTCGTTCATTTTATTTCTACACAACTCTCTTTTAATGTATTAACTTGGAGAATTTTTTTTTTTAAAAAAAATGATAAATTGTTATTAAATTTGAAATTGAGGTTAAAAAAATGTTTCAAGTAAATAAGATACATTAAGTTTTATCGAATTAAAAACGATGAATATCCTTTTAATTGAATTTTCCTTCTTCAATTTCATGGAATTTCTTTTCTACTTTCTAATTTTATCCTAAAAAGATAAAACTATATTAAACTTAATGGATTTATTCATTATTTATCTTTTTTAATGATTAACTTAGTAAATTAAGCTAAAAAAACGACGATGTCATTTATGATTTATTTACCTTTTGAATATGCATCATAATATTAGTGAGTTAATCCTTACAATATTTTAAAGATTTTTTGTGATCTTCAAAGTAGTATAATTAAATGGGCACTAACTCAGAATTAAAAAAAATCAAAATAAAATAGAATACTACAGTATAATAGAAAAGAATACACACAAAAAAATTTAAAGAAGAATAAAAGTAGAAGAATAAAAGTAGAAAGACGCTAAACGAGGAACGACAAGTCTACTTAAATTTGGCGCGTTAAAATTAGTCATTCTCTTCTCCACGCTATAATTTTTCGCATATTTACGTCTTCATATATTGAACCTCCTTATAGAAATTCTAGCTCTGCCATTACTAGCGTGTTTGCTTAGATCTACTACATTAAAAATATTGACTTTATTATTTTGTAAAAAATTAAATGGCAGGTTAATTAGTACAAAGTATCCAGGCAGTAGGCACGATGATTTTTGCATATGCTATGGTAAGTTCCCTACTCTTTCATTTGTAATTATTGTTGTAACATCCCCACTCCCTTTCATTTTAAAACTCATTACATGCGTTCATCGTCAATCACATTCTACTATTCTATTACTATAAATTCTTGTCAATCTCCGATGGACATTGAAGACTTGAAATTACATCGATAGACAAAGCATTTTCCTTCATCACTACTATCTCGAGAGAAGCAATCGGCTTGACATGATGTCATTAGTTCTTTTCTTCTCTTTTCCTAAGCATTCCATCGTTGCAAGCCCCCTCCATTCGGCCCAAGCTTTCTTTCGATTGCGTCTGCTTCCAATTCTGTTATTCCGTTAGCCTTAATTAATTGTTTAGTTAAAGTCGTACGTATGCCCCCTCTCAAATCGTTATATCATTCGAAGTGGGAGCTAGGGTTGCTGGCAGAGAACTATTGGTATAGCAAGTTCATGTGCTTGCGGTTGGATTACTATTGTTGACATCCTTTAAAAAGGTGCAACGTCGCGGTGACTAAAAAAAATCAATTTAAAGAATATTACAATTTTAAATAAGGGAAAAAATAATTTAAAAAAGTCGCCACATAATTTTAGGAAATCTAGAAAACCTATTAATTAATTAACTAAAAAGAATGTCTACAAAACCAATAGATTCTAGGTAAGAGCTTCAAGTGATTCCGAAGGGAAGGTGTTAGGTATCTTTCGAAATCTACAATTGTGGCTCCCGACTGAATTCATTTTTTTTTAAATTGAGGAGGAGATAAAACAATAGACAAGTAAAATAAACATGTAATATAAACAAATAATCAAGTAAAAGATAATACGAGAAACGACCTAATATTTGCCTATCGTTAACAATATACCCAATACAGAATAAAAAAATCGAACTTCATTTGTATAGCTTCTTTGGGAAGCGACTCCGGAGTACCCGTAAACACACTTAGCAAAAATGTTACTAATGAATAAATATTAACTAAAATAAATAAAGAATAATAACTAAAAAATAAGACTCGTTTTATATGCATGAAAGACCTTGAAAATCAACGGTAATTTCTTCATCAGCCAATTTTAACATACAAGATATGTAAACTTAAACCAAATTTCCATCTTTTAAAATGGGAGGGCCTCAAAGACCGATGATCTTTTTTTTCATTTGCAAATGTTAACATAGATCTCATGTAACTTACAAACAACATGTTGAAGCAGTATACACTAGCTAAAAGAAAAAACAAAAAAGTAACCAAATTGCAATATATAACTTGCCAAAATTCTAAAAATAATAATAATAATAATAATAAAGTGCATGAAATAAAACTTAACATATCAAGAGCAAAACCCACTAAAATCTGAGATTTTCCAATGAAATTGTCAAAAGAGGAGATAACAAATCAATAATGGAAAAATAATAATAACAAATGAAACTAACTTCAACACTTGTTATTAATAAAAATAAAAATAAGGTAATAAAAATTGGACCAGTTAATAACTAATCTAGTAACGTGAGGAACAAAAATAATTTAAGCAAAAATACAACCACCATGACTATAGCTAAACAACGCACAATCAATGAAATAAACCTTAAAATCATATGATAGAGATAGAAAGCAAGAACTAAAATTCACGAGAAATAACCCAACAATAATAATTAATACGAAATGAGCACAAAACGGTTAGAATATGAGTTAGCTGCTGTTTGTGGGTTTCTAAAAGGCCGAAAAGGGTTGGGGTTGTTTGGAGCTGCTGTTTGTGGGTTTCTTGTGGATTGTTGGAGTTGTTTTGTCGTAGTGACCGGTTGTAAAGGGTGGTGGCGGGTCGGAGAGAAGGGAAAAATGGGGGTCGTTTGGGTTTGGTTTGGCCGGGGTTAATGGTGGTTTTGGGTCGTTTCCGGTAGCTTTGGGCGGGTCTGTTGGTTGCGTGAGCTGCTGGTGGAGCTCGTTGGTTGCTGTTGTGATTGGGTGGAGGTTGTTTGGCTGGCATTTCGTGAAGAAAAGGGTCGTTGGTGGTGGCTGTTTTTCTGGTGGTTTTTAAAGGAGTTTGGTGGCTGTTTGGTGGGGGACTGATCGGAGATGGCGAATAGGAGAGGCTGTGTGGTGGTGGGTGGTGTTTGCCGGCCAAAAACGGGAGGAGTAATGGATCTGTTTGTTCACTGGTTTGGGGCTGGGTTTTGGTGGAAAATGGGATTTGATCGGTGGTTGGTTGGTTCGGACTGTCGAGGGAGATGGATGAAAGGGAAAGCTGGCAGTGGGGAGAAAAGAAGAGGGGAACAAGGGATATTTGGGTGGTGGTACTCTAGCCGGAGAAGACAATAAATAATAAAAGAATATAAAAAATTTTAAATTACACCCCTGCTGATATTAATCTAAATACGAAACTTTAATGATGTAAAAGCTATTTAAAAGATAACTAGGACAGATCCTATGGCAGCATGGTCAACAATGATAAAGATCACATGCTACATTCTTTAACATTCTATGAAGTTCACACTTTAAAGAAAGCTCAACTACAAACGGTAATCATTTTCAACTAAAATCTAAACAAAAAGAGACACAAACTTGATTCAAACACGACATGTTGGGACAGTAAGACAATCTTAAGAATCGAAAATGGAGAAAACCTGTTGCTACATCAACAAACAACCTTCACATTAGTTAGCTTCAAAATCCTATCCTTATTTTGAAAAGAAAGCATCATCAATAGTAGCAATACTGAATGTAAAATCTGAGGCTTAAAAGACAATGAAAACGAAAGAATAGAGATTCTACGACATTCCATCAAGCATACAAGAAGAGGAATAACCAAAAACAAATTTAGACAAAGGAACCAAGAAGCAACAACAACATTTTATAGCATATTGAAGTCACCAACAACAACAAAGCAGTGAGGCACATCAAAAACGAAATTATGGAGGAACCATTACATACCTCTTTTCGGGCAGCGCCGATCTCGAAACGATTCCACCACTAACCTTAGCTTCACCGGATTCCAGACGAGTTCAAACCAAAAACTCGTTAAGGTAGGTTTTGTGAAGCTATTTTTGAGATTTTCAGTCCTTAAAGTTTGTATTTTCGAGAATGGAAATCTTCCATTCTTACAAGGTGAAAAGCTATCGTTCCAATCTCCCTCAATCAGTGAAGGAAAAGGGGAATTTATAGGGAGAGATTGAGACTGAAAAAGGGTAGAAATTGAAAGAGTTCGAATTCGAAATTCAAAATCTTTCTTAACGATAAGGTCTGATAGCTTGAACTCGTACCAATTCTCAACGGAATGAGAATAGCAATCGCTTGATTCTTGAGCAAAGACGAGGAAGCATCGAAATTTTGACACCTTGATTCTCGAATATTCTCATATGGAGAGGAGGATAAGGGAGAGAGGAGAGGGCACGCGCTGTGCTCATGGAATCGCTGGGAGTTCAGCGATTTTGGGTCGCGATGCTGTTGCTGGGCTGGTTCGCAGCAAGGAAGAAGAAGACAAGTACGGGTCGGGTGTTTGTACGCGTTGTTACTGGATTGTACGCTGATGTGTATGTTGTATTGCTCTTGGGCTGGTATACTCGGCTGCTGATGGAAATTGAGGCAATATCGAATTCAGTATTTATTCAAAATCTTTCTTGAGGATAAGGTCGGATAGCTTGAATTCGTACCAATTCTCAACGGAATCAGAATAACAACCGCTTGATTCTTGAGCAAGGACGAGGAACCACCGAAATTTTGACATTGTTAATGGAATGACTCATCGAGGGTAGTTTATCAGCCACTTTGTTGGCTTCTCTAAAACAATGATCACTCTTCTAAATATTATATCTATAGACTATCTTCCTAATTTTTTCAACTGTTTCTCTAATTCTCCAAGGAGTGGACCAAATTTTTTGGCTACAATTTTGAGGATAAGTGAATCAGTTTCACAATGCCATCTCCGGCCACTCCAGTTTCCAACACAAGTCCCATCCGAGTTCATTTTGACAAAGGATGAATATGATCTAACTTCATACGCGCTTTGGTAAACTTCTTAAACCATGATGTTTTTGATGATTCAAATCTCAAACTCCTTTTGCTCCAAACTATAAGAAAATCCTTAATCTTTACCAAAGAACTAAATCACTTGATCAACAAGAAATTAACGACAACAACCTTATTGGGGTTGTTCAATTTGAAGAATAATGATATAACAAAATTGTGTTGTAATGATGAGAACACAATGCTTATCACCACGATCAACACATTTTAGCAATGTTGATGCTAGGGAGATTACCATGCCCAGTTCTTTTGCAATAAAACATGAAAACAAACTAATTGAATCCAATTGTCATATCCTTTGGATTCCACTAGAGAGAAATTAACATATTTTTACGATAAATTACATACTAATTAACTTGAAATACATAACAAGAGAAAGAAATGATAAAAAAATACTTCATTATTCAACAATATTTCTTTATTTTGTATAATCTTCCAAAAACTTTCACATTTAGTAATAAATGTTATTTGACATGCAAACAGATTTGGTTCATTTTGTCCTTTGCACATCAGACTATGGCTCAGGTTCGTGCTACAGTTAGTTGGGCAGCGCCAAAAGTGCCGGTGTGGGGCTTCGACTTATTGATAGGCCTTTTTATAGTTTCATTTATCTCGATAGTCATGGTTATTTGCTTTTGTTATTTTGAGTGTTGTCGACCACAGATGTCGAGAGCTCCTAATCGTGAGATACAGGATGCTCATGTAGTTGTAGCTACACCTCTTGTAGTTATAGCTACACCTCCAGTAGTTGTGGAGACCCAGGAGGCTCCTATAGAGGAGAGACATCCGGTAGACCCGAATGATATTATCAGGGCATTTACTCTGATTTTATCGTCCGAGGATATATGGGGAGATTGTAGTATATGCTTAGAGTATTTTATTAGGGGAGATACCATACGAGTTCCCCCATGTGGGCACATGTATCATCACGAGTGCATCCGTACATGGATGTTGACTGGTGCTACAGAGTGCCCATTGTGTCGTCAGGACTATTATAGTTTAGGTATTTAGGATAGATTATTAGCTGTACAATTTATGTTAGTTTGATTTTCATGTATCAGATATTATTAAATTTGAGTGATTTTGATTTTTAATTGTAAGCTTTCATTTTAAATGTAACTAAATTGTATTGTATATTAAATGTAACTAATAGGTGGTTTCATGTTAAATGTCACGTCCCTAAAAGAAAATGGAATAGACATACACGTACATACTTCACGATCAATTCCAATTGATGAGGTTGACTCGGAGAATTGTTGGGTTTGAAATGCATACACTAATATCATGGTCAAGTAGTAAAAGTTAGTTAAGTTTAAGCTACTAGTAAAAGTTAGTTAAGTTTAAGCTACTATTCTAGAAAATGTAACCACTACTCGCGATGAACACTAATAGCTAGCCAGATTGCTAATAATTCAACACATTTGGCTCCTAAGTAGTAACAAAACATAAGTAATGTTAAACAACCAATGTTTGCAGTTGAGGAAACTAGCTAACAAAGAAATGAAAGGTTGAATATTAAGTAATGAGCAAAACTTCAATTCTAATTAGATTGCAAAGATAAGCCAAATTGATGCAAAACAAAGGAAAAGACCAAGTAGTCTAAGCAACCATTTACAGAAAAAAAATGTCTCAACAATTTCTTTCATCTTTGATGATTAAATGGTCAGTAAGTATTATTGGCTAGAACCAACGACCTTTAAGAAGAAGCATCAAAATACCAACCATTTAAATAAAAATTTTAAAAATAAATGGCAATCAACTAACAAAATAGCAACAAAACTGATCAAATGAAGATTCACATACTTCAAAACGAAATCAAACTTATAAAAGAAAAAATCGAGCAACGAACAGATCTTTCTTTCGGCTGTATCCTCTAATTTTTCGAAATTTAGGGATTGAGTAGTTAAAATATCTATGTATATGGTCAAGAAATCCGCCTAAAAGAATCAGTAAAGGGCAGATTAGGGATGGAAAAATTGAAAGAATTTGAAATCCAAATGTAAAAATTCGCATGTTTAGAATCAAACCAAATTCCCAAAGGAGAGGACTGACTGTGTGGGTGCTCGAGTTTGTACGAATTGTCGACCTTGCGAGGGGTCTGTGTATTTGGTCGATGGACGTATTGTATCGGTGTAAAGATTGGGCTGAAAGAATTGTTGTTGTGTTGTGTGTAATGTTGACTGAAAATTGGATAAAAGGGCTGATGTTGGCTCTTAAAAATGATTTAGGATAAGGTAAGAAATGGTTAGAATTGTAATTTACCAAACGGCCCAATTAATTTTAATTACGGTCAATTGAGATTAAGAACTTAATTAAATTGAATTTAACTCGACTAAGATGAATTAATACTAATTAATTAACGGGCTTCTTAATTTTAACAACTCAAATATAAACTAATTAATTCAAAATATAAATTATAATTAAACTAAACTAATTAATTAACATATCTTTTTAGATGATTTTCGAATATTTATAAAAGATAGTAATTATATACATATATTATTTTTTTAAAATTATAAAAATGACAAAATACAATTGAATTTATACACGAGATTAAAGAATAAGAAGCAAAGTCTTGATTTCTAACATGACAAATATTTAATTAATAGCTAAAAGATAAATTAAACAATGAATTGGATACATAACAAATAAATAACTAATACCCACATAACTTATTCCACCTTCTACCCTTCATAACTTTATACATAGATTCCCTCATAAGTTATGTTGGTATTAATTATGTAGGACTACAAAAAATGCAACCAAACATCGTATAAATTAATACATGAATAACTTTTATACAACATTTAGGGGTCGTTTGGTACAAACATTGATAATGCAGGGATTAGTAACACATGGACTAGTAATGCAAGGATTATTTTTCGTCAAGTGTTTGGTTCACTACTTTCCACTTAATTTTGTGTTTGATTTAAAACTCTACAAAAAATTTCTTTCCTATTATATTCTTGTGTTATTATGAGTGTTTGTTTCATGTAATTGGGTCAAAATAGATAACCGCCGGACCGGACAATTTTTTTTGTAGAATTTTCTATTCCATTTAATTAGTTAAATCATATATATATATAGAGAGAGAGAATTAAGATTACTTAAATTGTTCAATACCTAAAGCTTATTTTTTAAAAAAAATAATAGTTCAAGTGGGTAATCAACAAACTATCTTGAATTAAAAAAAATTCAAGAAAAATGGAGAAAAAAATATTTGTGAAATTATTAAAATACACTAAATGGATTTGGAGAATTAAAAAAGAACATTTATAACCATTTCAATATAAATAAAAAAGAAATTAAATTACAAAAGAAATTTAGGAAAAAGGAATAAGGGGTTAGTTTAGTCATTTAGGGGTCTTACCCAAGGTTTAACAAACCTTGGATTAGTTATCCCTTCATTTTCTAGGGATAAGATAAGACCACATATGGTGGATAAGCAATTCATGGATTAAATTAAATAAAGTAATCAAACAATGTATTAGATGGACTAAATTTTAATCCATGGATTATTCTATCTAATACCGCCTACCAAACAGGTCCTTAAATTCTTACCAACCAAACATGATATAAGTTATGTTGACTTTTATACCTAATACAAAACTTCTACCAAACATAGTAAAGCTAATGCAACTTTTTATACATGAATAAGATGTCTCTTATATAGTAACCAAACGACCCCTTAGTGTATAATCCCCGAATGGTTGAACTAGAACATGGGCTTAGTGACGTGGGTTGAGTATTGTTGAACCTTGACACAAGTCATCTAACACAAGAAGTGGACTCAAAATTTAACTTGTCATAGATAATTCTGGGTTGGGCTTTTTTCCCAACAAAAGATGCAAATGGAGATTTTGAGTCCATATAGACAATTAACATAGTGATTTTGAGTCCATATAGACAATTAACATAGTCGTCATTCGCTACTTAATAAAAGGTTTTAAGCACCTCATATTTATTCTCCCTCCGTCCCATATTAGATGGAGGAATTGACACAGACATATAAGTATTACATACAATTGGCAAATTATAATCCAATATTAATTAGCAATTAATAGTCCGGAAAAAAAAATTGCACGTACTAGCCCAAAAGAAATATAAAATATTTTTTATAAAAAAAATTAATCATATGCAACCAACCGACATTAATTAAGAAGATATGAAAATAATTTTTCTTACTTATTTTTAACTTTTGAAATTAAGGAAGATAGCTTTTCCGTTTCTTTATATTCTCAAACTCAACTTTATTATCGGTCTATTTAAAAAAATATTAACGCAATTTATAACAACATAAGAAACCCCTGGAGGTTCAAACCATTTTAAAACTGTTTGGATATTCAGTGTATGAGTAGGTAAGAAATGGTTAGAATTGTAATTTACGAAACGGCCGAATGAATTTTAATTACGGTCAATGAGATTAAGAACTTAATCAAATTGAATTTATCTCGATTAAAATTTAAATAAGATGAATTAACACTAATTAATTAACGGGCTTTTTAATTTTAACAAAATAACATAATTAACTCAAATATAAACTAATTAATTCAAAATATAAATTATAATTAAATTAAACTAATTAATTAACATATCTTTTTAGATGATTTTCGAATATTTATAAAATATAGTAATTATATACACAATATAGATATATACATATATTATTTTTAAAAATTATAAAAATAACAAAATTATTTAAAATAACTTTAAAATATTTTGAATCTTGTAAAAGTTAATTATTTCAGATTATTTGAAATTAAAAAAACTCTATGATTAATCCATTTTATGGAGGGTCAAAATTGGGTGTCAACAACAATTAATTAAGCATCTTCATGACTTTCAATATTTTAAAATAAACTTATTCAACTAAGATAAGAATCAAAATATCTGATATTGATCTAAAAGAAATATTTAAGCACTACAAAGACGAAGAGACGAGATTGATATGATTCAAACATATGCAAAGAAAATACGTAGATGTCTTAGTAAGGAGGTACTAAAGGGTGCAAGGGTGGATTTAAAGAGGGGTAGAGATTAGATCGAATAAGTATGATGAAAGGTAATTAGACATGACATTACATAACTACAAATTAATGAGGACATTGTTTATCCACAGAAAAAAAAATACAATTGAATTTATATGAGAGATTAAAGAATAAGAAACTAAGTCTTGATTTCTAACCTGACAAATGATTAATTAATAGCTAAAATATAAATTAAACAATGATTTGGATATAACAAATAAATAAGGAATTAAGATAACATGTATTAATCTGATTCCAACTATATGGGCGATTTGAAGATATCTTTGGACAAGTTAAACTACGGTGATACGCTTATAAGATAAATAATGAATACAATTTGAAATATAAGATAAAAAAAATTAGTCAAGATGTAGGGTTTTTATTGAAATAAATAAAGAGGAATAATATTTGAAAAATAAGATAATACTATTCGACAAAGTAAAATATGATTTCTCGCATGTATATGTGTGTTTTTCCTGTGTTTACAAAGTGATGATTGTTGAAACCCAACTTTAATCTCTACCATTTAATTAATACAGTATTTTGATTTTCTTCAATTTCAAATTTGATAAAAGGAAGGATCAAATAAATGATCTCCTTTATTTCCATTTTGGGTAAAGGTCCCATTTCAGATTCTATTTTTAAAATTTTGCCAATTTTGTGGGAAAATGATGTCTTTGTCTTCTAGGGTAAAGTTATTTGGCCTTTGTTCTTTGACTATTAAATGACTGAAATGGAAACCTCTGTTGCACACCTACTTTATATTACTCCACTTTTTTGGTGGTCCCATATTAATGGACTATTTTATAGAAATAATTGCCTCATATTTATTGTCCATCTTATTAAATGAAAAAATATTAATTAAATTTTTTATATATATTATTGTTGCAATGAATTTATTTTGAAATTGTTCACAATTGGAATCATTGTATTTTCACTCTTATATTTATGTAGAGAGTCTGAATTTATATTAAATAATTCAAAATATGAAAAGTAAATGCATGAGAGTGTAAATGAGGTCCAACACCTATTGTATATACATAGAAAAAGTAAAATTAAACATATATAAATGATGTAAATAAATTATGTAGCACAATAATATTTAAGTTATGTAGAATACAGAAACACAATCTAATATCTCTTTAAACTTGCATGAAATATTTAATCTGGCTAGTGTTTTTGTGTTTTGCTTCATACTTCTTCAACATATCATTCTTAGTGTGAACTCTGAAGCATCCTCAATTGGTGCCTCCAGGTTTATTTTCCTCGTTGAATGGTGATGGCATCCCCCTGTTCTTTTTTTTTTTCTTTTTTTTTTTTCAATTCAGTTGATATTATTTGAAATTATATGTGGTCAAAAGGTCATTTTAGTGTTGATTGTACTGGAAAAAATTAATAAATAAAAGAGTGAATATTATTAGTTCTAACACTAGTTTTTAGTTTTCAATATATAACATTAAATTTCTAACAATAACTAACAAATAATAAATTAATAAAAAAATAAAAACGTAAAATAGATTAAAATAATTTTTAGTCAACTAATTAACAATATATCAATAGCACAATTTTCTCCCAATTAGTTGGTAATTATTTTGATCGTTATCCATCTCCTAGTTAATAGTATCAATCTCCTATTTTGATTTTGTCTTCATCCTTCTTTATAGTTGCCAATTTTTTTTTTAAAAAATCATCGGATAGTAGTTGCCAATTTTCGTGTAATTTTACTGCTTTGAAAATTATTTTTGCTGACATCATTTTTATGGTGATTTTTATTTGTAAATTGTTTTTTTTTTTAAATACAATAAAATAAAATAAGCATATTTTTGTTTCTGGAATATGATTTTTTGTAAATTCTTTTAGATGGATAAATTTTTTGTATGAATTTGTATGAAGTGAAATTTCTGTTTGAAAATACTATATCATTTACAATTAGCATTTTATATATACGAATTTCATAAATTTCAAATTTAAAAAAATCGCTAAATTAAATCAAGTTTACCAGTTTGTATATAATCTTCATATTGTTGGGGTATCAAATTTCATACATACTAAACTAAACTTACTAATTAATACCAATTTTTATACACTTTTAAACACTAATAAAAGATATAATAATTCACAAATTTGTTGAGTGTATCATATTTCATACAGTAAAATATTTATACATATTAAACTAAACTTACTAATTGATACCAATTTTTATACACTTTTTAAACATCAAATAAAAAGTATAATAGTCTGCAAATTTGTTGAGGTATTAAATTTCATATATTTTTCATACCGTAAAGTGTTTATACATACTAAACTAAATTTTACTAATTGATACCAATTTTTATATACTTTCTAAACATCAATAAAACGTATAATAGTCCACGAATGTGTTGGGGTATCAAATTTCATATCTATTTCATATGATAAAATATTTATACGTAATAAATTAAACTTACTAATTGATACCAATTTTTATATACTTTCTAGATACCAATATTTTATTTTACAAAAGCATATTACATGCGTATTGTATGCATATTATTATATATACATTAGATACACATTCTATGCAATTAATGTTCGGATATGTTCCAAATAATATAGAGTATATATTTAGTATTAAAACAGATTTTTCAATTCAATAATTAATTATTTACTCATTGTATTAATGTGATATATAAACTGATAAATTATATTTAGCCAATTGAAAGCGGATTCTATACCGTACCGTATAAAGAGTGATGAGAAACCTAATTTAATACAGAATACAGACATCAGATTCAAATAAGAAGAATATATATATATATTGGGTCTAATAGTGTAGCCCCGTTTTGTATAAAATTAATATAAAATCATACATATTTTTTTACAAAAAAAATCATAAATTATGCTATATTAGTAGCTACTTGAAGGCTGCACAACACGGCGAATACAGCAGCAGCATAAGCAGCACTTTGAAGTAGGGGGAGAATTGAATAGAGGGTAACAAGAACTGAAGAAGAAGAGGTGAACAGATTGGAGAATCAAGTGGAGAATGGAGGAGGAGGTGTTTGGGAAGCAAATGACAAGTTAGCAAGATTATTACTTTTAGACAATTTTGGGAAAGTTTATTGTTGAATAGAATACTTGAACTTGATATGTTGGATAATGAAATAAATTTCTATTGGACGAAAAAATAATAATTAAGTAGCTAGCTACTTGAAGTTCAAATCCACCAACAATTTTAATGACTCACAAATTTGTTGCTTCATCAACTTTCATGAGTTTTTAAATGAAATGTATATATCAAAATTCAATAATGTATTAAAACATAACATACAAATTTGTTGCTTCATCAACTTTCATGAGTTTTTAAATGAAATGTATATATCAAAATTCAAACAAAAGAAGTTACATAGAGAAAATACAAACACACACATCTTCCTTACGACCATATCATTAGAAAATAGATAAAAAAAAAATACAAATAAGTGCCCACTTTTTTTTAGCATTCAAACCAAACACAGATACACACAAACACACACAAAAAAAAAACTAGTACTTAACGCAGCCCACCTTCACACTGTAAAAAATGAAGGTGACCAAACATGCCATCAATAGCAATAATATAATTTGGCAGCCCCCCAGGACGAACAATAGCAAGAATAGAATTCGACACCGAAAGCAGTTTGCGGCATCAGGGACAGCGGCACGCCGGGGAGCGGGAGCGGGAACGGGGGCATTGGGATTCATAATAGCTTGGAAATGAGTTTTCGAAACGGAGATTTTGGCGAGTTTTTTTTTTTTTTATTAAAGTCAAACTAAAAACAAAGTCTTAAGGTATCTATTTATAGAACTTACAATATTGGATACCAAATAATATCATGACTAGCATTGTTAATTATTTAAGGGTATAAAGTTGTGGGATTAATGAAAATAAAGACAATTAATTTTTATATTAAAGAAAATTTAAAAATTGATTTTTAACTTCTCATAATAGCATATTTAATATAATTAAATGAGTTAAATGAGTGATATTTTTTTTTTGTATAGCACATAAATAGCAATAAATAAAGAAAGACTCAAAAAAATATTATGATTGGTCTCAGATCACTTTCTATTTCCTTAACTATATTATTATATGTAAATATAAATTATTGCACTATATAATAACCTAGGATCAACAAATACTTTTAAATATTATACAAATAAATAAGAAAAAATCAACCAAAAAAAGAGGAGAGAAGATCTTAGGAAAAAAAATAAATGATATATCACCTTTTTTTTATTCCTAAAATTATATATTTTTGTAACATAATCCTCACTAAAAATGTACGAATTTTCATATACCACATTATATTTTCTAAAGCTTCCATTGAAATATTTACCATAATGCAAAAAATTTATAAGAACGAAAAAATTATTTAATTACAAATCTACCGCCTTGCATGATGATGAAAGCTTTTTAAAATAAATTAATATAAAAATAGTGTTTCAGTAATTATTGTCTTATCATGAGTAGTTATGTGCTTTGATTTTATGCTTCATGGATATTTGGCCCTGCAAAAAAATAAAACAATATGTGCAAAATTAATTCAACAAAAAAATATGAATCAGAAAATATAACTTTATAAAAATGGGTACAATATTAATTTGCTTCTCGAATAATTAGTGTACATAAATAAAAGTTCATACAGAAAAAAATAATAGAAATGCAGGAAGATAATGATTTACAAATACAGAGATACAAATGAAAATTGATGACAATGATGAAAAATTAACTCACTCAGAAATGGACAATTTTTCTTTAATATTGTTTTTTATGAATATAGGGATTAAAAAGGCAGTAACTGTTAAATGTAAATAATGACAGTAACATTGTTCCAGCTGTAAAAAAGTTAAGTTTAGCTAGCCTGCCAAGGCAACCCCCCACCCCCGTTTCCGTGAAAAAGAAAAAAACAAGGAATACGTAAAAGAAGGAAATGGAATAGACACACATGTGAAAATTATGAGAGTTTTGTCATTGAGTGGTTGGTGAGCAATCAAATTCTGCTTAAAAATCAAAATATATAATATTAATCTAAAAGGAATATCTAAGCACTACAAAATGAGGAGATAAGATTGATATGATTCGGATATATGGAAAGAAACTATGTAAATATCCTAGTAAGGAGGTGAGAGAGGTGACAAGGGTGGATTTAAAGATGGTAGAGATTTAGACTGAACAAGTATGAGGAAAGATAATTAGACATTACATGACATAATTTCAAATTAATGAGGATATTGTTTATCCACAAAAAAAAAAATACAATTGAATTTATACGCTAGATTAAAGAATAAAAAACAAAGTCTTGATTTCTAACATGATAAATGATTAATTAATAGCTAAAAGATAAATTAAACAATGAATGGGATATAACAAATAAATGAGGAATTAAGATAACATGTATTAACCTGATTCCAACTATATCAACGATTTGAAGATATCTTTGGACAAGTTAAGCTAAGGGGATACGCTTATAAGACAAATAATGAAAATAATTTGAAAAATAAGATATACTATTTGAAATATACAAGTAAGATATGATTTTGACACCCAACTTTAATTCTCTATAATTTAATTAATATTTAATTTTCTTCAATTACAAATTTGATAAAAAGAAGGATCAGATGAATGATCTCCTTTATTTCCATTTTGTGTAAAGGTCCCCTTTCAGATTCTATTTTTGTTTTTACCAAAAAAAGATTCTACTATTTTTGTACTTTTGCCATTTATGGGAAAAGGATGTATTGTACTACAGCCTGAGTGATTATTTATCTACTTAATTATTATTTTTAAACGCGGTCTTAATACATAGAAAAACATCTTATTGGAATAAGGAAGATTACTTCTTAATAGCATACCTTATCTTATTAACATATGTAAACATATTCGGACGTACATTTGGAAATTTCATATTTTTTTCATATTGAGAGACATAACACTTATTTGCACATAAGGAAAATAGCGCATCCTTTCGGTACTAACATACTGAAGGAATAGCGATAGGAACAATAAGAGACTTTGATCAAATCAACAAATTGTAATCCGAACTTAATAGGTCAAAATTACAAGCACTTCGAGACAGGGGCGGACCCACGTTGTATCCAGGGGTTCACCCAAACCCCTTTGGCAAAAAATTACACGGTATATATAAGGTAAATTTTTTGTATTTCTGTAGATATATATATTTTGAACCCCCTCAATAACAAAGAGAAACTAATGGCGCAGTGGCAAGTACCCCCAAAATTATGTTGTATGTCACTGGTTCGAATTCCACTGAAAGTGTTTTATTTATTTTTTATTCAGTTTTTTTAAAAATTTTCAGTTCTGTTTTTCAAGTGTTTTTAGTTTTTTTTTACTTTAAAAAATGTGCTAAAAGTTTGGTTTTAAACCCGTAGGAATTCAAGGTTTCCATTTCTAAAGACTTATTTCACGTTTATACTTTTATTTTTCGAAATCCCTGAACGAAAATCCTGGGTCCGCCACTGCGGCTCGAGCATTACTCATGTCGTTAAATCCGGTAAAGAGGAAGCATTAAACAAATTAAAGAGGTGAGGTATTTATAGAGAAAAGCATTATTAATTAGAAAATGCACAAGCAATTCAGACATAAGATTTTCCTTAAACATACTTTGAGAGGTAAACAATTAAAATTAAAATTTGGGGTCTTGTTTCTTTTCGGATGAAATTAATTAGAATGGGTTTGGGCCAACGAAATTGGCTGTGAAATCTGTGATGGACAATTCCAAATTCTTAACTATACTCACAACAACAAAATAGGCAGTTCAAGAGTAGCTAAGGATTAATTCTATTTTCCCAAAACATATATGCATGCATCAAAATGCAGCAATATTACTCAAACTATACATGCAAAACAAAGCAATAAAGTGAAGAAATGAGCTCAACCATAAAACAAAGTCATTTTACTCAAACTTTTAATGAAGATAAATTTGCAATAAAACTATACAATTATTCTTTGGATATTCATCTATGCAACAAATGTTGTTATTAACAATATAAGAATTAAGTAAAATAAAATATAAGAAACTATGTAAGAGTTGGACATAGAGATACACAAATAAATTTCACGAGTGTCAAAAAAAGTAGACCAACTTCCCATTAGAGTGATTAAAGGACAAAAGTTGTACGAAATACGGAATCTTCTAATTCTAGGTATCTCCCTTAATATTCCACTCTGTATAGGAGAAGTGAGTATTGTTTTTTATTTCTTTCTGTCTTCGAGCGCCAATTAAATTTGAATAACGTACTGCAAAGTTTGTTTGATGAGGCTCTCAATTAAAAAAAATTAATACACAGGGTTCAAACTCGAAATATTTAATTAAGGATTAAGCAATTTCACTACTACGCAAAATGAGAATCAAGATTATGGTGAATATAGGAATAAAATTTGATAGGATCGACCTTATCCTTCTAATTATTGCTTAAATCTCTGAAACATTCCAAAGAATTGTTTAATCATGCATGTGCTTTTTCATTTTAAAGATTCTCTAACTTAAACAATTAAAGTACACGAGTATTATTATTCCATTTTGCAGGTCTTCTCTTTATTATTTTACGCAGAGCAAGTTCGCATAAACCTGCAAAAACTAATTTGTCACGCCTTATTCTACCCGCCCTGTATAACATAATTTTTCGATGTTTATATTTTAAAGGTTAAAATATAGATGACTTTTTAATAGAAAGATAAAAATACATCTGTTTAATTATTCATAGTGAAAAGTTGATCAGACGTCAATATCAACATTTGACCATTTTCACTTCTTGGAAATGTTAGAAAAATTTCCTCGTTTTGTTTTTTTTGCTGATTACACTTATTTTGTAACTGAATGCTCTCTGTTACAAAAAAGAGAGTAAGAATTAATTAATTCTTGTAAGCCGTTAAATCATCTCACTTAAACATAATATCAACTAAAATAATTACTCCCAACATTTCACGTCGCAGAATACAATATAACAAAATAAAAATAATGGTTAACTCAATCATTTTTGTAAGCCGTTAAATCATATAGCAGCTCAAACATACGTCGTCTTCTTCGTCGTCTACACAGAATCTTCACTCTCAGAATCAGTCACCAAAACGGCGTCGGATCTAACAGCTCTCGTGCTTCTACGTCCGTTAGCTCCGTTGCTAGATCACTGCTTCCGGCTCGATCCAGCTAACAGTCTCTACTTCGATCCCTTGTACGTCCGTTTACCTCGCGGTTGACTAAATTGACTTTATTTTACCTTTTTTAGTCAACAAATTCCGGTTTTTTTGGTCATAATAATATTTCGTGTTGAAAACTGGAGGAATTGTGCTCTGCTTTTACCTGTTAAATTTTATATTGATTTTTTTTTCAGATGAACCGGGAAAGCAGGTGAAGAGTGCTGTGAAGATTACTTATGTTGCATTTAAGGTAATCTTTCCGTGTTGATTTGGCTTTGATTTCTCGAATGGTCACTCAATTACTAATTATTATCTCATAAAAGTCACTTTCTTTGTCGAAGAAAATTGGAAATTTGAGCTAGTAACTATATGAGAAATGAACTATGATAATTTGTGCTAGTAAGGTCTGTAGTTTTCAGTAATCTCTTTTAATCTATGCGGCCTGCCTAGTGTTTGCATCTATCAAAAGAAAAAGGCATTGAGTAGGGGCTAACTGTCATTTATTTCCTAATGATTTTACCATTTCTGAATGGTTCATGATTTGAACCAATAGCATGTACTTTCAAATCGTTCCCGTTTACTCTTTGTTGTAGCTAATTACCCAATCCCTGCATATATAAAATGAGTGTGTTTTATGCTTTTAGGGTCAAAACACTAAACCAAAAGAAGTTAGCTAATGAAAGCAAAATGAAGTTTATTGAGGTTGTCTTGGGTCTTATATTCACAATGCCTTCAACTAAAAATATTTGTACTGGTGTTTCTGTAAATAATATAGCTGACCTCTTCTAGTTTGAAGCATAATATATTATGAATTAATTTTGGACGGGCTTTGATCAATTCAAGCGTCCTCGAGCACTTTAATGTCGCCATTGTTGGGTTTTAAAAGGTGTGAATGGAAAATGAAGAGTTACGACTTTTATGAAGAGTTGTGATTTTGATGAAAAGTTGTGACTTTTATGAAGAGTTGTTACTTTTATGAAAAGTTGCGACTTTTATGAAAAGTTGTGACTTTTATGAAAGGTGGTGACCTTTCCGAAAGAT
>JAJONY010012591.1:0-26220 GCA_029582405.1 Solanum gandarillasii
TGTGGTTTAGCTTTCCAGCTCGCATACTCGTACATTCTATGTACTGATGCCAGTTGGCCTGCATCTTATTATGATGCAGACGCAGGTACCCAGGATCAGCATCCAGCACGTCGTTGATCCAGTTGAGCACTTCAGAGTCAGTGGTGAGCCTCTTTGCATTCCAGAGGACTCGATTAATTTGTTCTCTTAGTTTTGCTTTATTAGGATGTTGTGGGGTCTGTCCCAACATCCACCTCAGTGTTATAGAGGTTTTATAGACAGTCAGTCAGTTAGTTTTGAGTCTCTCATCTATGTATATATGTAAATATTCTATTTTGGGACTTGAGTTGCCTTTTTGGCCAGATTTTATCAGTTACGTTATTTTATAACCTTGCATTGCATTGAGTAATTCTGTTGAGTTAGGTTTCCGCTGAGTTAAGAAAGCCAGGCCAAGGGTTTGCTTGGGGGCCGACAATGGTCTTCGAGTGTCGGCCACGTCTAGGGTGTAGGCTCGGGGCGTGAAAAACTTGGTATCAGAACACAGAGTCCAAAAGTCCTAGGGAGTCTATGAAGCCGTGTCTGTAGAGTCGTAGTTATCGGTGTGAAGTGCGCCACATCTATAATTGGGAGGCTGCAACATTTAAGAAGATTTCTCTTTTTTTTTAACACTTATCTCGTGCGTTAGAGTTGATCTCTAAAAAGTTTCTTTCTAATCCGTGCTTGCACGTGTTTCAAATAGTCATGCCTCCACGAAGAGTTGGCAGAGGGCGTCTTCCTAGACGTTATGTTGATGAGCAAGAGTTACCTTATGCCCCGGGAGTGCAACCACAAGGGGAAGTTTCTAATGCCAAGTTCAGAGAGGCAATTAGAATTCTGAGTCAAGCTGTAACTAATCAGATTGGTCAGCAAAGGGGAGCTCGACAGGAAGGAGCTGACACTTCAAGGATTCGTGAGTTCTTGGGGATGAATCCTCCGAATTTCATGGGTTCGAGCACTACTGAGGATCCAGAGAACTTCATTGAGGAGTTGAAGAAGATTTTTGATGTGATGCATGTGGCAAATACCGAGCGAGTTGAACTAGCTGCGTATCAATTGAAGGATGTTTCTAGAACTTGGTTCGACCAATGGAAAGGGGGCAGAGTTGAGAATGCACCACCCGCTAGTTGGGCCTGTTTTGAGGAAGCTTTCTTGGGGCGTTTCTTTCCTCGAGAATTGAAAGAGACCAAGGTACGTGAGTTCCTCACACTTAAGCAGGAGTCTTTGAGTGTTCAAGAGTACAGTCTGAAGTTCACACAACTATCCCGCTATGCTCTGGAGATGGTTGAGGACATGAGGAGTAGAATGAGTTTGTTTGTAGCTGGACTGTCTCGGTTGTCAAGTAAGGAGGGTAGGGCTGCAATGCTTATTGGGGACATGGACATATCAAGGTTGATGGTCTATGTGCAGCAAGTTGAGGAAGAAAAGCTGAGGGATAGAGAAGAGTTCAGAAATAAGAGAGCTAAGACCGGTAATGAGTCCGGGCAGCAAAAAGGTAAAGCGAACCGTCCGTCCTTTCAACAAAGGCAAAGGGGACCTGCTCCATTAGATATTAGTGCACCTGCACCCAGAAATAAAAGTGAGTTCACTGGACAGAGTTCGCATAACTTTAGAGCTGGACCTGCACATTCTCAGAATAGTACGGTACAAGGAACTAACCGGGTTCTTGCATGTGCTAGATGTAGTAGAGTCCATCCATGGAAGTGTTGTCAGGGCCAGACGGGTTGCTTTAAGTGTGGACAAGAGGGTCACTTCATGAAGGAGTGCCCAAAGAACAAGCAAGGTAGTGGAAATCTGGGCAGTAGGGCCCAATCTTCTTCAGTTGTCCCACCAGACAGGATGGCACCTAGAGGAGCTACTTCTAGTACCGGTGGAGGAGCAAATCGCCTCTATGCAATCACCAGTCGCCACGAGCAAGAGAACTCTCCGAATGTTGTCAATGGTATGATCAAAGTCTTTTCTTTTGATGTGTATGCTTTACTAGACCCAGAAGCAAGCTTATCTTTTGTAACTCCTGATGTTGCAAACAAGTTTGATGTTCTTCCTGAAAGACTTTGTGAACCCTTTTGTGTTTCTACACCTGTTGGGGAGTCTATTATAGCAGAAAGAGTTTATCGTGATTGTCCTGTTTCCATCAATCACAAGAGCACCATGGCTGATTTGGTTGAGTTAGACATGGTAGATTTCGATGTCATTTTAGGTATGGATTAGCTTCATGCCTGCTATGCATCGATAGATTGTAGAACTCGAGCAGTCAAGTTTCAGTTTCCGAATGAGCCAGTCATAGAGTGGAGTAGCAGTTCAGCAGTGCCTAATGGTCGTTTTATTTCGTACCTTAAGGCGAGAAAGTTAGTTTCAAAGGGTTGTATCTATCACTTAGTCCAAGTTTTTGACTCTAGTGTTGAAATACCTCCTTTGCAGTCAGTTCCTATAGTAAGAGAGTTTCCAGAATTGTTTCCTGATGATCTACCCTGAATTCCTCTTGAGAGAGAAATAAAGTTTGGCATAGATCTCATTTCAGATACTCATCCTATCTCTATTTCGCCGTATAGAATGGCACCAGCAGAGTTGAAAGATCTCATAGATAAGGGTTTCATTCGACCGAGTATCTCACCTTAGGGTGCTCCGGTCTTGTTTGTGAGAAAGAATGATGGTTCCCTTAGGATGTGTATAGATTACCGCCAGCTGAATGAGGTTACCATCAAGAATAAGTACCCTCTTCCAAGGATTGATGATATTTTTGATCAACTTCAAGGTGCTACTTGTTTTTCGAAGATTGACCTTAGATCAGGATATCACTAGTTAAGAGTAAGGGAATGTGATATTCCAAAGACAGCATTCAGGACTAGATATGGTCATTATGAGTTTTTGGTCATGTCCTTTGGGTTGACCAATGCACCGGCAACTTTCATGGATCTTATGAATAGTCTTCAAACATTATTTAGATATGTTTGTTATCGTCTTCATTGATGACATTATAATCTATTCAAGGAATGAAGAAGATCATGCTAGTCATCTCAGAATAGTTCTTCAAACTTTCAAAGATAAGGAGTTGTATGCCAAGTTCTATAAATGTGAGTTTTGGCTTAAGTCTGTGGCGTTCCTAGGCCACATTGTGTCCGGTAATGGAATTAAAGTTGATACTCGGAAAATTGAGGCAGTGCAGAATTGGCCTAGACCCACATCTCCAACTGAAATTAGGAGTTTCTTGGGATTAGCTGGCTATTATAAAAGGTTTGTTGAGGGGTTCTCGTCTATTGCATCTCATTTGACAAAGAGTTGACTCAGAAGACAATGAAATTTCAATGGTCTGAAGCTTGTGAGAAAAGCTTTCAGGAATTGAAAAAGAGGTTTATTACAGCTCCAGTTTGACGTTACCAGAAGGTACTCAAGGTTTTGTGGTGTATTGTGATGCATCTAGAGTTGGTTTGGGTTGTGTCTTGATTCAGAATGGCAAAGTTATAGCTTATGCCTCCAGACAGTTGAAGGTTCATGAGAAGAACTACCCAACCCATGACTTAGAGTTGGCTGTTGTAGTGTTCGCTTTGAAGATATGGTGTCATTACTTGTATGGTGTGCATGTTGACATATTCACTGATCACAAAAGTCTTCAATATGTGCTTACTCAGAAAGAGCTTAATCTTAGACCGAGGAGGTGGTTAGAGTTACTCAAGGATTATGACCTGAGTATTCTTTACCACCCAAGTAAGGCTAATGTTGTTGCTGATTCTTTAAGCAGGTTGTCTATGGGTAGTACCGCCCATATTAAAGAAGGAAAGAGGGAGTTAGCAAAAGATGTGCACAAACTGGCATGCCTGGGAGTCAGACTTATAGACTTCGCAGAAGGAGGAATAGAAGTGACGAGCAGGGCCGAGTCATCATTAATGTCAAAAGTGAAAGAGAAATAAGATCAAGATCCCATTTTGCTTAACTTAAAGGCAAATGTTCAAAAGCAAAGAGTATTAGCTTTTGAACAAGGGGGAGATGGTGTTTTGAGA
The DNA here is from genome assembly GCA_029582405.1 of Solanum gandarillasii. NCBI lineage: Eukaryota > Viridiplantae > Streptophyta > Magnoliopsida > Solanales > Solanaceae > Solanum > Solanum gandarillasii. Next base: position 4,014 of record JAJONY010012591.1, read on the forward strand.
TTTCAGGGTAGATTGTGTGTACCCATGGTAGATGGACTCCAAGAGAAAATTATGGAGGAAGCTCATAGCTCCCGAGATTCCATTCATCCGGGTTCCACAAAGATGTATCGTGACTTGAGAGAAGTTTATTGGTGGAATGACATGAAGAAGGACATTGCAGAGTTTGTTGCTAAGTGTCCTAATTGCCAATAAGTGAAAGTTGAGCATCAAAGGCCTGGTGGTTTAGCCCAGAGGATAGAACTTCCGGAATGGAAGTGGGAGATGATCAATATGGATTTCATCACAGGGTTGCCAAGGTCTCGTAGGCAGCATGATTCTATTTGGGTAATTGTCGACAGAATGACAAAGTCAGCTCATTTTCTACCGGTAAAGACTACCAATTCAGCAGAAGATTATGCCAAATTGTATATTCAAGAGATAGTGAGACTTCATGGAGTCCCAATCTCCATTATTTCAGATAGAGGTGCACAATTTACTGCACATTTCTAGAAATCTTTTCAGAAAGGTTTGGGTTTAAAGGTGAACTTAAGTACTGCCTTTCATCCTCAGACTGATGGGCAAGTCGAGCGTACTATTCAGACTTTAGAAGATATGTTGAGGGCTTGTGTGATCGATTTCAAAGGGAATTGGGATGATCACATACCTCTCATTGAGTTCGCCTACAATAACAATTATTACTCTAGCATCTAGATGGCTCCATACGAAGCTCTTTATGGGAGAAGATGTAGATCTCCTATTGGATGGTTTGAAGTTGGTGAAGCAGGGTTGATAGGGCCAGATTTAGTTCACCAGGCTATGGAGAAGGTGAAAATGATTCAAGGAAGGTTGAAAACGGCACAGAGTCGTCAAAATTCCTACATTGATGTTAGGAGAAGGGCGTTAGAGTTTGAAGTAGATGATTGGGTATATTTGAGAGTTTCACCCATGAAAGGGGTTATGAGGTTTGGTAAGAAGGAGAAACTTAGTCCCTGGTATATTGGACCTTACCGCATAGCCAAGAGGATTGGCAATGTTGCTTATGAGTTGGAGTTACCACAGGAACTAGCAACGGTTCATCCGGTATTTCATATCTCCATGTTGAAGAAGTGCATAGGTGATCCTTCATTGATCCTGTTGACTGAAAGTATTAGGATCAAGGATAACTTATCTTATGAGGAGATTCCTATTCAGATTTTAGATCGTCAAGTTCGTAGGTTGAGAACGAAAGATGTATCATTAGTTAAGGTCCTTTGGAGGAACCAATTTGTTGAGGAAGCCACTTGGAAAGCCGAAGAGGACATGAAGAAGAGACACCCATATCTTTTTGAATCCGGAGGAAATGCAAACCAAGGTACTAATTTCCTTCTTAGTGCTCTTTAAATTGTAGTGAGCATGTTGTTGTTGTTTTGCATGATTGCTTGTTGGGTGTTTGAGTTTGATGTTACACTCTTAGCCTTGTTAGAGTAATCTCATTCGAGGACGAATGTTCCCAAGGGGGAGATATTGTAACATCCGACAATTTGAAATAACTATGAAGAGGCTTAGAATTGGAAATAGTCATTTTTGGAAGGAATTCAAAATCTGGAAAATTTGGCTAAGTATGGAAAATAATGAATTTTTGGCAACTTTGAACAGTTATAACTCCTAGCTCAGGATGATCTAGGTGTAGTTCCAGTTATGTTTGCAAAGTTCATGGATTCTTCTTTCCAACGCCACTGAATTTGCTCGTTTTCGAGTTCGTATGAGTGAGTTATGCCCTTTGGACGTTGGGCAGTTGGTAGGGAAGTCTGTTTGGAAATTTGTAAGGGTATTTTGGTCTTTTCCCTAGCCTTTTCTTTTGGATATATATTAGGGTGTTAGACTGATTTTGATCAGTTTTCCTCATTTTAAAGAGTGAGAGTAAGGGTTTGTGACTGAAGAGAAGAAAAAGAGGAGAAAGAGAAGATCAAGCAAGGTTTCGTCAAGGATCGTCGTGGATATCGTCGGGGGTGATCCCTATTAGGTATGTGAGTTCATAGTGTTGGGTTGATTCTTTCCCCCACACGCCAAACTCGTTTTATTTCCGAGAAAACGATTGGTTGTATTTGTTGAAGTTGTTGGTTGTGTTTGTTGAAGTTGTTGTTGGTGTTGTTGAAGTTCCTTGTTGTCTTGGTGTATGTTTCCAGTTGGGATTTCGAGTTGAATCTAGTGTTTATTCAGGGGTTTTATGATGCTAAGTGTTTGTGGCTGGAACCTTCGAAGTTAAGGTAGTTTAGAGTTGGAAGAAAAGGGAGAAAAGTCGAATTTTCGGGGAAAAGAGCTGGGGCGTCGCGCCAGCCAGCGCGCCCCAACAAGGGCTCTAAACTTCTCCCCTTGGGGCGCCGCGCCTAGCAGTGCGCCCCAACTGCCCTTCTGAGCTTTGTGGTGGAGTGCCAAGGACGCCAACCTTTCCCATTCCTTCCCCACTTTTTCATGCATGTTCATAGGTATTGTACCTATGTATCATAGTTGTTTTCAACGCTCCAAGGTACGTCTAAACGTCAACAACTCATCCATAACATGTGATCAAACACCTTGAATCCAAAATTCCAATTTAAGGAGAGTTAGTTTCCAAGTCGAGTGAAGTTAAAAGTTATGTCTAGAAGTTAAAAAAGTGAGTCAAAGCAAGTCTTTAAAGTTGTTCAAGAGTCTGTATTGAATGTTTTAACTTCATTTTAAGGCTCAAGTTTCAAGTCAAGTAAAGAGTAAAGAGTCAAGAGTTTCAAGTTGAGTAAAGAGTATAAAGTTGAGTTCATTTCTCAAGAGTTATTAGGGAACTATGTATTCCCAAAGAAGTGTCTAAATGCTTTTACATTTGAGTAAGAAAGGAACTATGATTTCAAAAGAGCCTTTGGGCTAGTTTTCAAGAAAAAGGAACATCGATTCCAAGTGAGCCTTCGGGCTAAGTTTTGAGTAATTATCTCAAATAAAGAAAGAGGTGTTTAAAACACTTATGAGCTAAAGTATTTTTGGGAGTAGTCTTGAGCACCGAGTTGGGGACACGAGTTCATATTAACTCAACTCTCCATAAGAACCATGTAGCCAACATGAGGTTTAACGGGTCATACTTTTTAGATGATCCTGTAATTTAAGCTAGTGGATCCACTTGGTAAAGTTAGCTTCCTATATCACAGCAAGGTATAGGATGGTCCTTGGGCAACGTGAGGTAAAACGTTGTATCACCACTAGGGCTCATGGTGGTTTGTCGGTTAAAGAATCTCCCACAAAATTTATATTACTTTTATATAAGTAAAGTTGAGTTGTTATTGTTTTATCTTTAACAAGCTAAGTTGTTTTCAATGTTTTACAACCTTTATATGTTGCGTGTGGCTTATTACTTTATATATTGAGTTTAGTTATTCATGAGTTGAACAGAGCCAAGGTAAGAGTTCCTTTATACTCTTTTCAAGCTTAAGTTGTGGTTTAGCTTTCCAGCTCACATACTCGTACATTCTATGTACTGATGCCAGGTGGCCTGCATCTTATTATGATACAGACGCAGGTACCCAGGATCAGCATCCAGCACGCCGTTGATCCAGTTGAGCACTCCAGAGTCAGTGGTGAGCCTCTTTGCATTCCAGAGGACTCGATTATTTTGTTCTCTTAGTTTTGCTTTATTAGGATGTTGTGGGGTCTGTCCCAACATACACCTCAGTTGTAACATCCGGCATTTTGAAATAGCTATGAATAGGCTTAGAATTGGAATTAGTCATTTTTTGGAGGAATTTAAAAATCTGGAAATTTGGTTAAGTGTGGGAAAAAAATGAGTTTTTGGATAACTTTGAACAGTCATAACTCCTAGCTCAGGAGGAGTTAGGAGTATTTCCAGCAATGGTTGCGAAGCTCGTGCAATTATATTTCCAACGCCGCCGAGTTTGTTCAATTCTGAGTTCGTATGAGTGAGTTATGCCCTTTGGAAGTTGGGTAGTTGGCAGGGAAGTGAAGTCCGTCCGGAAATTTTAAGGGCATTTTGGTCTTTTCCCTAGCTATTTCTTTTGGTTATATATTAGTGTTGGACTGATTTTTAGATCATTTTGTCTCATTTTAAAAGAGTGAGAGTGAGGGTTTTGAGTGAAGAAGAAGAAGAAGAGAAGAAGAGGAGAAAGAGAAGATCAAGCAAGATTCGTCAAGATCATCGTGGATCTTTCGTCGAGGGTGATCCCTATTAAGGTATGTGAGTTCTTAGTGTTGGGTTGATCCTTTCCCCCACACACCAAACTCATTTTTATTATTGAGAAAAGATTGGATATGTTGTTGAAGTTGTTTGGTTGTGTTGTTGATGTTGTTGAAGTTCCTTGGTGATTTGGGCATGTTTTCGGTTGTGTTGTGGGTTGAAATATATTGTATGTTGAGGGATTTATGATTCTAAATGTTTGGGGTTAGAAACCTTGAAGTTAAGGAGGTTTAGAGTTGGAAAAATGAAGGAGAAAAGTCAGATTTTAGGGGGAAAAGGCGGGGGCGTCGCGCCAGCCAGCCGCCCCGACAGGGGTTCTGATGTTTTACCCCTAGCGTGGCATGTCTCTCAGAGCGCCAGCAGGCTTCCTCTGAAGTTTTTGGTCTGGCGCTCCGCGCCTCTCAGAGCGCTAAGAGCGCCAAGTTTTCCCACTCCTTCCCCACTTTCTCATGCATGTTCCTAGGTATTATACCTATGTTTCATAGTTGTTTTCGACACTCCAAAGTATGTCTAACATCCATCTCAGTATTTTAGAGGCTTCATAGACAGTCAGTCAGTCAGTCAGTTAGTTTGAGTCTCTCTTTTGTGTATATATATGTGTGTGTAAATATTCTATTTTGAGACTCGAGTTACCCTTTTGGGCTAGATCTTTATCAGCTAAGTTGTTTATGTCTTTTCATGGCATTGAGTTAAGTTTCCGCTGAGTTAAGAAAGCCAGGCCAAAGGTTCGCTTGGGGCCAACAATGGTCTCCGAGTGCCGGTCCCGCCCAGGGTGTAGGTTCGGGGCATGACAAACTTGGTATCAGAGAAAGTTCCAGAGTCCTAGGGAGTCTATGAAGCCGTGTCTGTAGAGTCCTAGTTATCCGTGTGAAGTGCCACATCTATAATTGGGAGGCTACAACATTTAGGAAGATTTCTCACTTCTTTCATACTCATCTCGTGCGTTAGAGTTTATCTCTAAAAAGTTTCTTTCTAATTCATGCTTGCGCGTGTTTCAGAGGATCATGCCTCTACGAAGAGCAATCGGAGTTCGTCCAACTATGAGGAGTATTGAAGAACAAGAGTTACCAAGTGCCCAAGAAGTGGAAACCCAAGAAGAGATAAAATATGCTCATTTTTGTGAAGCTATCCGGATGTTAAGTCAAGTTGCGACCTATCATGTTGGGCAGGGAGATAATCGACACGAAGTGGTTGATACTTCAAGATTCCGTGAACTCTTAAGGATGAACTAACCAAGCTTCATAGGTTCAAGTGTCACTGGGAATCTGGAGAACTTCATTGAGGAACTTAAAATGGTATTTGATGTGATGCAGGTTGTTGAGTCGGAGAGGGTGGAACTAGCTGCATACCAATTGAAGGGTGTCGCTAGAATCTGGTTTGACCAATGGAAAAAGAATAAGGCTGAGGATGCGCCACAGTGAGTTGGGTTGTGTTTGAGGGTGCTCTCATGGGGCGTTTCTTTCCTCGTGAGTTGTGAGAGGCAAAGATCAAAGAGTTTCTCACCCTTAATCCAGAGTCTATGAGTGTTCATGAGTACAGTCTGAAGTTCACACAACTTTCCCGCTATGCTCCGGAGATGGTTGCTGACATGAGGAGGAGGATGAGTTTATATGTGGCTGGGTTGTCTCGTCAGTCAAGCAAGGAAGGTAAGGCAGCTATGCTGATAGGGGATATTGACCTAGCAAGATTTATGATCCATTTACAACAAGTTGAGGAGGATAAGTTGAAGGAGAGAGAAAAGTTTAAGGATAAGAGGGCTAAGATAGTAGGGGACGAGTTCAGGAAGCAAAAAAATGATGCCAACCAGTCATCCCTCCCACAGAAACAGAAGGGACCTGCTCCACTATCTGCTAGTGCACTTGCACCTGAGAACAAAGATGGGTACAAAAGAAATTCCTATAGTTTCAGGGCTAGACTTGCCTATCCTCAAGGCAGTATGGTACCAAGGGGTAGTAAGGCTCCTACATGTGCTAAGTGTGGTAGGAACCACTCAGGTATTTGTCATGAGGGCTTCATTGGTTGTTTTAAGTGTGGGCAAGAGGGTCACTTCATGAAGGAGTGCCCGAAGAATAAGCAAGGTAGTGGAAATTTGGGCAGTAGGGCCCAATCTTCTTCAGTTGCTCCCCCAAACAGGATGGCACCTAGATGAGCTACTTCTAGTACGGGCGGAGGAGCAAACCGCCTCTATGCAATCAACAGTCGCCAAGAGTAAGAGGATTCGCCAGATGTTGTCACTGGTGTGATTCGAGTCTTTGACTTAGCTGTTTCTGCTTTGCTAGTCCCCAGAGCGAGTTTATCTTTTGAAATTCCTTATGTTGCTATGAACTTTGATGTTATACCTGAGCAACCTAGTGAGCCTGTCATAGAGTGGAGTAGTAGTTCAGCAGTGCCTAAGGGTCGTTTCTTTTCGTACCTTGAGGCAAGAAAGTTAGTTTCGAAGGGTTGTATCTATCACTTAGTTCGAGTTAATGACTATAGTGTTGAGATACGTCCTTTTCAGTCAGTTCCTATAGTAAGAGAGTTTCCAAAAGTTTTTCCTGATGATCTACCCGGAATTCCTCTTGAGAGAGAAATAGATTTCGGGATAGACATCATTCCAGATATTTGTCCTATCTTTTTTTCGCCTTATAGAATGGCACTAGCAGAGTTGAAAGAGTTGAAAGAGCAGTTAAAGGGATCTGTTAGATAAGGGTTTTATTTGACCAAGTTGACTCGGAAGAACAGCGAATTTTCAATGGTCTGAAGCTTGTGAGGAAGACTTTCAGGAATGGAAAGAGGAGTTGACTATCGCCCAGTTATGATATTTGGTTCTTGAGTACATACTGAGTATCTGAATCTTAAATGGATTTGAGAATGATAGCCGAGTTTAGGCGAATCGGGGTATAATGTGATGAGCTAGTTGGCTGTTGTAATTTTTGCTTTGAAGATATGGCGTCATTGTTGTATGATGTTCATGTGAGTTTGTTCACCGATCTCAAGAGACTACAATATGTGTTCACTTAGAATGAGCTTAATCTCAGACAAAGAGAGAGTGGTTAAAGTTACTCAAGGGTTATGTCATGAGTTTTCTTTATCACCCTGGTAAGGCATATGCTATTGCTGATTCCTTAAGCAAGTTGTCTATGGGTAGCACAACCCATATTGAAGAAGGAAATAGAGAGTTAACAAAAGATGTGCACAGACTTGCACGCCTGGGAGTCAGACTTATAGATTCCGCAGAAGGAGGAATTGAAGTGACGAGCGGGGCCGAGTTATCATTAGTGTCAGAAGTAGAAGGTGAGAAAGACTCAGACCCTATCTTGCTGGAATTGCAGGTAAAATGTTCATAAGCAGTGATGGCTTTTGAACAAGGGGGAAATGGTGTTTTGAGGTATCAAGGTGGATTGTGGAATTGATTTCAAAGATAATTGAGATGATTACCTATCTTGCATGGAGTTGCTTACAACGATAGTTACCATTCTAGCATCCATATGGCTCGTTATGAGGCTCTTTATGGGTGGAGATGTAGATCTCTTTTTGGATGGTTTGAAGTTAGTAAAGCAGGGTTGATAGATCCAGAGTTAGTTCATCAAGCTATAGAGAATGCGAAAGTGATTTAAGAGAGGTTGAAAACGATAAAGAGTCGTCAAAAGTCCTACACTGATGTTAGAAGAAGGGAGTTAGAGTTTGAAGTAAAAGATTGGGTATGCTTGAAAGTTTCAACCATGAAAGGAGTCATAAGGAGGTTCCTGCTCAGATTTTAGATCGCCAAGTTCGCAAGTTGAGAACGAAACAAGTAGCCTCAGTCAAGGTCCTTTGGAGGAACCAATTTGTTGAGAAAGCTACTTGGAAAGCCAAAGAGGACATGAAGAAGAGATATCCACATCTCTTTGAATTCGGAGGAAGTGTAGATCAAGGTACTAATTTCCTTCTTAGTGCTCTTTGAATTATAGTGAGCATGTAGTTGTTGTGGTTGCATGGTTGCTTGTTGGGTGTTTGAGTTGATGTACACCCTTAGCCTAGTAAGAGTAACGTCATTCGAGGACGAATGTTCCCAAGGGGGAGATATTGTAACATCCGGAATTTTGAAATAACTATGAAGAGGCTTAGAATTGGAATTAGTCATTTTTGGGAGGAATTTAAAATCTGGAAATTTGGTTAAGTGTGGGAAAAAAATGAGTTTTTGGACAACTTTGAACAGTCATAACTCCTAGCTCAGGAGGAGTTAGGAGTATTTCCAGCTATGGTTGCGAAGCTCGTGGAATTATCTTTCCAACGCCGCCGAGTTTTCTCGATTCCGAGTTCGTATGAGTGAGTTATGCCCTTTGGAAGTTGGGTAGTTGGCAGGGAAGTGAAGTCCGTCCGGAAATTTTAAGGGCATTTTGGTCTTTTCGCTAGCTATTTCTTTTGGTTATATATTAGTGTTGGACTGATTTTTAGATCATTTTTTCCCATTTTAAAAGAGTGAGAGTGAGGGTTTTGAGTGAAGAAGAAGAAGAGAAGAAGAGGAGAAGAAGAGGAGAAAGAGAAGATCAAGCAGTATTCGTCAAGATCATCCTGGATTTTTCGTCGGGGGTGATCCCTATTAAGGTATGTGAGTTCTTAGTGTTGGGTTGATCCTTTCCCCACACACCAAACTCATTTTTATTATTGAGAAAAGATTGGATATGTTGTTGAAGTTGTTTGGTTGTGTTGTTGATGCTGTTGATTGTGTTGTTGAAGTCCCTTGTTGATTTGGGCATGTTTCCGGTTGTGTTGTGGGTTGAAATCTATTGTATGTTGAGGGATTTATGATTCTAAATGTTTGGGGTTGGAAACCTTGAAGTTAAGGAGGTTTAGAGTTGGAAAAATGAAGGAGAAGAGTCAGATTTTTGGGGGAAAAGGCGGGGGCGTCGCGCCAGCCAGCCGCCCCAACAGGGGTTATGATGTTTTACCCCTGGCGTGGCACGTCTCTCAGAGCGCCATCAGGCTTCCTTTGAAGTTTTTGGTCTGGCGCTCCGCGCCTCTCAGAGCGCTAAGAGCGTCAAGTTTTCCCACTCCTTCCCCACTTTCTCATGCATGTTCCTAGGTATTATACCTGTATTTCATAGTTGTTTCCGACACTCCAAAGTACATCTAAACATCAAGAATCTCTCCATAACATGTGATCAAACACTTTGAATTCATAATTCCAAGTCAAGTGAAGTTAGATTCCAAGTCAAGTGAAGTTAGTTTCCAAGTCAAGTGAAGTTAGAAGTCAAGTGAAGTTAGTTTCCAAGTCAAGTGAAGTTAGTTTCCAAGTCAAGTGAAGTCAAGCTTAGAAGTAAGTAAGTCAAAGCAAGTCTTTAAGGTTTTTCCACGAGTCTTCATTGAACGTTTTAACTTCTTTTTAAGGCTCAAGTTCCAAGTTTAGTATAGAGTTCCAAGTTAAGTATAGAGTTTCAAGTCAAGCAAAGAGTTTCAAGTTTCAAGTCAAGTCAAGAGTTTTTAGTTAAGTCAAGAGTTTCGAGTTAAGTCAAGAGTCAAGAGTTGAGTTCATTTCTCAAAAGTTATTAGGGAACTAAGTATTGCCAAAGAAGTTTATAAATATTTTCACATTTAAGATGAGAGGAAACTAAGATTTCCAAAAGAGTTTTTAGTAGTTGAGTACTATCTCTTTTTGATAAAAGATGAGTTTTGCGAAAGAGTTTCTAGAACATGATTAGTATGACAAATCGAGTATGTCATCAATTTTTAAACAGTATGGTCTCTAGATATACCATCAATGTTTAAGCAGCATGAATATCCCGAGTCATCAATGATCATATTAAAATATGGTTTTGAGATGTTCTTTTTATAAAGAGTTTTCAAGAGCCTTTGGGCTAAGTTTTGAGTAATTATCTTAACTAAAGAAAGATGTGTTTAAAACACTAATGAGTTAAAGTATTTTTGGGAGTAGTCTTGAGCACCGAAGTGAGGACACGAGTTCATATTAACTCAACTCTCCATAAGAGCCATGTAGCCAACATGGGATTTAACGGGTCATACTTTTTAGATGATCACGTAAAGTTAAGCTAGTGGATCCACTTGGTAAGATAGTTTCCTATACCACGGCCAGGTATAGGATGGTCCTTAGGCAACGTGAGGTAAAACGTTGTATCATTAGCTTCCTATATCATGGCAAGGTATAGGATGGTTCTTGAGCAACGTGAGGTAAAACGTTGTATCACTAGATTCCTATATCACGGCAAGGTATAGGATGGTCCTTGGGCAACGTGAGGTAAAACGTTGTATCACCACTTGGTTTCATAGTGGTGGTTGTCGGTTAGAGAAACTCCCACAGTAAAAAGAGCTTGGTTCCTCGAGAAGTTCTGCTTAGTGTAGATGGGGGTATGGGACTTCATTCATGCATTGCACAAGTAGACTTCGAAAGGAAGCATGGTATTTTCATGATATTATAAATATGATTTTTACGTCATGTTTTAATAGTTTTACAAGCTTTATATATTGCATGTGTCTTATTGCTTTATATCGAGTTCAGTTACTTATTAGTTGAACAGAGCCAAGGTAAGTTCTCTTTCGTATCCCTTTCAAGCTTAAGTTGTTGTTTTAGCGGTCCAGCTCGCATACTCGTACATTCTATGTACTGATGCCAGTTGGCCTGCATCTTGTTATGATGCAAACGCAGGTACCCAGGATCAGCATCCAGCACGCCATTGATCCAGCTGAGCAATCCAGAGTCAGTGGTGATCCTCCTGCATTCCGGAGGACTCAACTATTTATGTTCTCAAGTTTTGTTTTATTAGGATGTTGCGGGGTCTGTCCTAACATCCATCTCAGTATTTTAGAGGCTTCATAGACAGTCAGTCAGTCAGTTAGTTTGAGTCTCTCTTTTGTGTATATATATATGTGTGTGTGTAAATATTCTATTTTGAGACTCGAGTTGCCCTTTTGGGCCAGATCTTTATCAGTTAAGTTATTTATGTCTTTGCATGGCATTGAGTTATTCTGTTGAGTTAAGTTTCCGCTGATTTAAGAAAGCCAGGCCAAGGGTTCGCTTTGGGCCAACAATGGTCTCCGAGTGCCGGTCCCGCCTAGGGTGTAGGCTCGGGGCGTGACATCAGTGTTATAGAGGCTTCATAGACAGTCAGTCAGTTAGTTTTGAGTCTCTCATCTATGTATATATGTAAATATTCTATTTTGGGACTCGAGTTGCCTTTTTGGCCAGATTTTATCCATTAGGTTATTTTATAACCCTACATTGCATTGAGTAATTCTGTTGAGTTAGGTTTCCGCTGAGTTAAGAAAGCCAGGACAAGGGTTCGCTTGGGGGCCAACAATGGTCTTCGAGTGCTGGCCACGTCCAGGGTGTAGGCTCGGGGCGTGACAAAAACCCCCTGCACGCCCAGGCTCAACTAGGCGTGTATCGGGAGCCCAAACAGAAATGAACTTGTCGGTGATACCATGAAAATATATAGCACCTCGGCCTAACTCAACCTCAAACTCAAGCTTATGAGGTGATGACAGCCCAAGTTCATATAAGGAGACCCCCAGTCCATTCTCCAACCAATGTAAGCCTTTTATCCACTCTAACACTAAAAAATGTAGATCATCCTAGTTGGTGAGGTAGAAATATTGAGGTCTCAGCACATGTGCTGAATTGCAAGATTGAGGCTATTACTATACTACTTATGCTGGTTTACTTGTAGGTGCCACTAATAAGGACCTGACAACTTGGAACCTCGTGGTAAAAAAAGTAGAAAAGAGACTTGCAGGTTGACAAACGAAATAAATGTTAAGGGGGAAGGAAATTATAATTAAGAGTACGTTGTTGAGCATTCCCACATAGTTCATGTCTTCATTACATTGCCAAGTAAGTGTACTTACAGGAAAGCTCAAGCAGGTAAAGAAATTTCACTTTGTAAATTGGGCGATTATCACTACACCGAAGTGTTTGGGGGGAGCGGGTTCTTATAAATGATCTTGTGGTCTTTAATAAGGAATAGCCTATTTTTCTTTATTTCTTTTTGGTGCACCTATTGAATTTCTACTTGTATAGATGAGTGGGTGTTATTTATAAAAAATCATGTCCTCTATTAAGGTTTTCTACTTTTAATATACTTATTGTACACGGGCAAGCTTTTTCCCTTTTTTAAATGAAATTTATTACTCTATTAAAAAAAATGTACATAGCCATAATTAGGCAACAGAATATGGAGGTTTTGGGTTGAGAATCATGCATTATTGAGGAAAGTGATAGCCAGAAAATATGGAGTAATGGATAAAGGCTGGAGGTCTAGGAATGTAATTTTACTTTATAAATATGGTAGGTGGAGAAATATTATGAAGGTATGAGAAGATTTTAGCCACTTAGTTACATATAGGTTAGGAAATGGAAAAATAACAAGCTTTTGGGATCAACATGGTGGGGAGAAAGCATGTTAATAAGGACAATCTATCTAGGGTATTGTGGGTGATGTTGTAACATTATTTGGGTACAAGAGGGAGGGTTGAGGTTCATGGGACTTGAGGAATTTACAAGATCTTAAAGTGGATGAGTTATAACGGTTGATGCAAATGCTCTACGAATAGACTACCATACTCATTGGTGAGGGTGAAGGTGAGAGGCAACAAGTGAAGTTGCATTTTTCAGTACATCCATATTAACATAAGCTTTTGGTGAGAGAGAGGAGTTGTGTAACATGTGTTTGTGTAGATTCCTAAAACATTTCTTCTTTACATGGGGTCATCAACAAAGGAGGCAATTTTGACAGCAGAGAACACAGAGATAGTAAAATTAGACAAAGCCAATTTTTTGTGTAAATGCTTTTGAAAAGACATGGATTACCTCTTGTTATATTGCCAGTCTACTTCATATTGTGGTGGTTTTATTCTAAGCTAATTTGGGTGCATTAGATGATGTTGGTTTCAGTAAAGGACACACTACGTAGCTGGACCTCTTGAAGGAAGAGAAGATGCAAGGCATGGGAGATTACCTCCTAGCCATCATGTGAAAAATAAGTGTTTTTTAGTAAAGAAATAGCAGGGTATTTTGAAGAGTTAGAGAATGATTTTGTACACTTGAGAAATAACCTTTTATTCGTAGTGAGTTTTTGGTGCATCGATGAAGTTCCTGTATGAATAGAAGATTTAATACATTTGTGTATTGTATAGGTTCTTTACTTTTTGATATACAACTTGTATTAGAGAACATGCAAGACATGGGAGATTACCCCATACCCTTAGCCCATCATATGAGATAAGAGAAATTTTGAGGGGTTAGAAAATTATTTTGTACGTTTGAGGAATAACCTTTATTCGTAGTAAGCTTTTAGTGCATCATTGAAGGTCTTGTACGTATAGAAGATTTGATACATCCGTAAAGAACCATATAATTCTGTAGTTTCACTACTTCTTGTACCAAGTTTCAGGAATGCCTTTGTATTTTGATTCTTATTTGTGCAAGAATTTAGATCGTTCCATTTTTCATACCATCAGTAATTCTGAACTCATGTGTTTATTACTCGCATTTGCATTTTCCATAGTTTTCTTATCTTCTTCTTATTTTACTTGTTGACGGTGAACCAAAAATAAAGGTTATTAAGATATGATAAGTACAATGTTTTTTGTGAAGTTATAAGTTGTTGATAGCTGACACCACTTTGGATAGATCTTACTTGAGTTAGAGATCAAATTGTCTTGGTCATAATTCTTCGATAACAAGGGATAGCCTAGTGGAAATGAACCTCTAACTCCAATAATAATGGTGGGTTCAAGTCACCAAGAGAGAAAAATGGGAAAGAACCAACTACAAGGATGAGACTCTCGCTAAAAAACAATTATTTTTCCGGAGAAAGAACCATCATTTGGCTCCTGCCTTGGGGGTATGACTTTTTCATGTCACCTTTCATAATTTACCACATACATGTTAGGACCAAAATAAGCAGGTGTAATGCGGAACTTAGCAAAGAAAACCTCGAAGACCATGAGTAAGAAGACAAATGAGAAACACACCAAAAGACACAAAGATTTAACGTGGTTCGGTAAATCGACCTACGTCCACAAAGGAGATGAGCAATCCACTATAAATATGAGAGTACAAAATATAGAGAGAAACAACCTCAATCAATTCACTCAGAATACAAGGAGGTACACAAAATTCTCCCCCATAACCGCAACTCTCAAAACCCTAGGACTACATTGTGAATGTTGATTAAGTAAGAAGGAACAAGCTTATATTTATAGAGTCCTAAAACCTTTTCTACAAGAAAAAGACTAGTCAAAATATTAAAACCTTTTCCTAAAAGGAAAACCTTTTTATGGTAAGAAATCGGGGCAATAAAACCCAACAAATCTCCCCCTTGGCCTAAATTTTCGACAAAATAAATTTGTCCACCTTATTCACATAATCTTTAGGATCTTGCATCTCTTCTCCATAATCTCCTCCATCAAATCTACGTCTCGACACAGAGAACCTCTTTGAAACAATTTCTCCAATAAAATCTTCATTACTGTAAAAAAGGCTGCGGCTAGAACTACACCCACCAAGATGAACACCCATCTCTAACCTGGCTCCATCATTGAACCATGACTCTGACACCACTTGGTAGGACCGAAAATAAGAAGATGTAATGCGAAAACTAGCAAAGCAAACCTCAAAAGACCATGAATAAGAAGACAAATGAGAAACACACCAAAAGACGCAAAGATTTAACGTGGTTCGGTCAATCGACCTACATCCACAAAAGATATGAGGAATCCACTATAAATATGAGAGTACAAAATATAGAGAGAAACAACCTCAACCAATTCACTTGGAATACAAGGAGGTACACAAAATTCTCCCCCATAACCGCAACTCTCAAAACCCTAGGACTACATTGTGAATGTTGATTAAGTTAGAAGGAACAAGCCTATATTTATAGAGTCCTAAAACCTTTCCTACAAGAAAATGTCTAATCAAAATATTAAAACATTTTCCTAAAAGAAAACATTTTTATGGTAAAAAATCAGGGCAAATAAAACCCAACAATACAAATATTGATTTTTGGTACATAGATGATGCTTTTGGGCTTTGTGCTTCTTATTATGTATTCCATCCATTTTGTTTCATGTCAGAGTTTGGTTGTGCACGAAGTTTATGAATGTAAAGAACACTTTTGAATATCGTGGTCTTGAAATAAAGGTGTCTATAACATACCAAAAATGTGCCTTGAATATGTGTTTTTAACATGCCTTGTCATTTGGTAAAATTGGAATGGACTTGAAAACTTACTAAATATACAAGACGACATCTTTTCTTTTAACAAACTAAAAAAGAAAGCGATTGAAAATTTCAGGTCATGTTAGAAGGCAGCAATTTCATTGGACGCTTATTATGATTCCTATATGGTCTCAAGTCATGTGTAGTATCCCCGGTTTATGTTTTGTTGTAGTTCTGTATAAATTCCATGAAGCCTCTCATTCTAATTTGCCGGCAATAAATGTTAATATTAAAATCACTTCATTAAAATTTCTCAAAATAAAAAAAAAATCACTTATTAGGATACTGCCTCATACCATTTAGGTTTTGTTAGTGAAAAATTACAAAATAACAAAATTACAAGATTTCAATTGAAAATAAAATGAAGAAATAAAATTCTCTTCAGGCTAAGGCGCAAATATCTCGCTCTCTTTAAGGAGATTCAAACCCACTGCAACAAATGTTTTTTACCGGTCCAACAGTAGTCCTTCTTGACTTGTCCCCTCCAGGATACGATAGCTTAATCACAAAATATAACTCAACAACTCTGGACAAGAGTTGAGTCCAAAGCTCCACAAAAAGAATACCTCCCTTCAACTAATAAGAACTCTCTTTTTTGACTAACTTTTTCCTCTCTATGTTTTTCTTGTGTGTAAACCAAATGAAGACCACCACTATTTATAGTTGAGGAAGTCTTCCTAGCAATGAATAGGAAGATAATGGGGTACTAAATAGTGAAGATAATGATCTTAGTAGTTACATAGGTTACAAGGTATAATTGAGGAAGAATAATGGAGAAGTAATGGCAAAGGCCACCAATGGCTAAGACATGCTGCCAGAAAAAGAGTAGTAACATATGTGCACTAACTCTAGGAGTAATATGCAGCAATCAATATTCTCATTAACATTAACACATAATGAGAAGTCTACCAAACGGCAATATTTTAGAATATTAAAATGTCATTCACACTAACAATCCCCCACTCATTTTAATATTAGATAAGAGAGTCTATCAGCTAAAGGAAGACTACTATGCATAATGAAGGTGTGCTCTGCATTGAACTTCCACATAGTGAAACAATAACTTTTACTAACTTTTACTCCAGAGTTGTAGTGGTCTCAGACTTGAACTATGACTAATTAAGGGAAATAAAATATCACTGCCCACACATAAGTGTTGACATGAGCTTTAAAGCTAGCATGTTACGACATTGTGCTATCTCGGTTTCATGAGTGCTTTTGAGAATAAGCCAATTCTCATAGGAAGCGACCTACTTCCACACTCACATAAGTGAAATTTGTCGAGAGTGCTCCTGTAAGCTTAACACTCCACCCATCGGGCTACAGATATTCATTAAGAATTTTTGTAAACTCAACCTTCACAAATCACTACAGGAAACAATGCACTCACATCATAGGGAGGGAAATAAAAAGATAGTGCATTTTTCACAACAAGTCATCATATGATTAGTTTTTCCCTTTGAACCTGGTTATAGGATCTCTAGTCCCCAGATTGGGTTTCCTCATATATGACTCAAGCATTTATAGGCTTCAATCCCATCCCTCTAGATGTGCTACATACCTTTTCTCTTGTTAAGGCCTTAGTAAGAGGATCTGCAAGATTATCACAAGATTTAACATAATAAACATTAATTGTACCATTTGTAAAATACAATCTTACATTACTGTGTTTCCTACTTATAGGTCTGGATTTACCGTTGTAATAATAGTTTTGAACTCTACCAATAGCAGCAGTGCTATCACAATGAATTAAAATAGAAGGAATTGGTTTTTCGTAATAGGCTATTTGAAATAATAAATCTCTTATCTAATTCGCTTCCTCACTAACTGAAGCTAAAGCAATTAGTTTAGCCTCCATGGTAGAGTTAGCAATTATAGTTTGCTTTTTTTTATCTCCAACAAATAGCACCACCACCTAAAGTAAGGACATAACCAGTGGTAGAACATGAATCAACAGAATAGGAATCACCTGATAAAGTGTTCCAATCTGCATCAGAAAAACCTTCAAGTACAACATGATATTTTTTATAGAACAAACCACAATTTTTTGTTCCAATTAAATATCTCATAACTCTTGTTATAGCATGCCAATGTTCATTACCTGGCTTGCTTGTAAACCTGCCAAGTACTCCTACTACATATGCAATATTAGACCTAGTGCAATCAAACACATATCTCAAACTTCTGATTATGCTAGCATATTCCTTTTGATTTATTACATCATTTTCACTTTCGACAGGAAATAAGTGAACACTTGAATCAAAAGGAATTACAACATGCTTGCAATCATAAACGTTATATTTTTTCAAAATTTTCTCAACATAATGTGACTGGTCAAGGAAAATTCCATCACGTGTTCTTGTTATTTTTATTCCAAGAATAAAATTTGTCTCACCAAGATCTTTCATATCAAAATGACTTCTAAGAATAATTTTAGCTTCATCAATAACATTCATGTTAGAGCCAAAGATCAATAAACCATCAACATATAGGCAAATAATCACATGTGAATTATTCCAAGACTTATGATATATGCAGTTATCACACTCATTTGTTTTAAAATCATTTTCAATCATGCAGGAATCAAACTTTTCAGGCCATTGTTTTGGTGTCTGTTTCAAGCCATACAAGGATTTAGTAAGTTTACATACTTTGCTTTCTTGGCCTGTTTCAACAAAACACTCGGGTTGATCCATATAAATTTCCTAATTTAGGTCTCCATTTTAAAAAAAATAATTTTTACATCCATTTGATAAATTTGCAAATAAAAAATTGCAGCCATAACAATTAAAAGTCTTATGGATGTAATTCTTGCTACCGGTGAATAAGTATCAAAAAATTCTAGGCCTTCTAGTTGTTTAAAATATTTTGCAACTAGTCTAGCCTTATATTTATCAATAGATCCATCCTGTTTCAACTTTTTTCGTAAGACCCATTTGCAACCAATTATTTTACAACCTGATGGTAAATTAATTAACTTCCAAGTTTTATTAGAAATTAGTGATTCCGTTTCATCATCTACAGCCTCTTTCCAAAAAATGGAGTCATGTGAAGATAAAGCTTCTTTCAAAGTGAGAGCATCATCTCCAACATTAAACACATAAAAATCAGGACCAACATCTTTTTCTACTCTAGCTCTTTTACTTCTTGTTAACTAAAAATCATCAAATTCTTTATTTTTTAAAGTAGAAGTAGAAGAACCACTACAACATTATAGGCCTACGGCCACACTAATTCTGGACAACGCTTTTAAAGTGTTGCCTAAAATACTTTTGGGGACTCTTTTAAAGTGTAGCCCAAGTTTTTAACTTTTAGGTACAATAATATTGGCAACACTTGTAAAGTGTACCCTTTAATGGTATAAGCTACACTTTATATGTGTTGTTACAGTATGATATAATTGGCAACAAATTTTTACATATATGGCCACACTTTTAAAGTGTCCTATTTTAATAATTATAAAAACAACACATTACAAATGTGGCCTTATTGTTTCACCAAAATTTTATATTCCCTCCAACATTTTTAACATTAAAAATTGTTCTCTCTCCAATTTTTATTGGGCGAAAAAATAAATAATAAAACATTAAAACATTTTTTTCTCCCAAATTAGAAAAAAATTCGTCAAAGTTGTTTTCACCCGTTTCTCTCAATGAAGAACAATAGGCTTTTCTGAAGAACTGAAGAACAATACAATTTTCCTCACAGATTTCCGGCAAACTTGATCACAAATTCCTTGTTGAAGATTGAAGAGCTGAAGAACTGTTAAAAAGTTGAAGTACGTACTCATACACAGATTCCTTGTTTAAGATTTTCTTCATAGATTCCTTGTTAAAGAGCTTTTCCGTCATATTTCACAGATGAACAAAATGCTTCACAGATGAACACGCCTCACGTCTTAAAGCTTTAGAGTTGTTGGAATAGGGTTTATCAGGTATGAAATTCTATCTTTGAAAGTCTAAATTTTAGCTTTAGAGTTTTGATATTCTTGTGTATCTTTGAAAGTCTAAATTTTAGCTTAGGGTTTTGATATTCTTGTGTTGTTGATACAATTTTTATTGATTTTTGGGAGTCTTAATTTATTTATATTATGCTATTGTGCTCTAGTTTTGGTATTAGGGATCTGTGTATGAGTACTTTTATTAGAGGAAATGTCAAAGGGTCCTTTTCTTGATAGTTGTGGAGTCTGGGCTAGCTAGTGTATATCTCGACTAATTCTAGAGGGTAATGGGTAACTCTTACAGATGGGGTGTATGTCAGTTATGATAAGCTGAAGGAGAAAAAAGTTAGGAAGTGTCTCCTAGAAGTTTAGACTTTGTAGATTATGAAACAACCTCTTATGGAACTCGATTACTCTTAAGTTCTGTGTTTACATTTCTACTACTCGTATTTGCTAAAACATTTATGTTAAAAGGTTAGGATGATGGATATATGTATGTAGCATTAATCACTAAATAAGTATAAATGGGTTGATTATCACATGAGCTTCACTTGAGAATTTCTCATATTGCTCTGTGAAGCATTTTGGTTGACTTACTCATTTACAACTTGAGTTTCAGAATTAGTGTTACCAACTTGACTAGAAGCATAGTTATGATACTTACATGTCTGCAGTAGAGTGTCTTAGTGTTGTTGGAGTTGAGTTTCCTCTTTTTCCTTGCTTTGTTTGGTGCAATTGCTATCCTGATTTACATGTCTGCATTAGAGTATCTTTGCATATTTCTCCTGCTGCCCCTGTTCTTTGGCCTAAAGTGGACTTAGAGTTGGATATGGCAACTGCAATATGCTATAAATCTGCAATCTACAATCTGCTATAAAACTGCAAATCTACAAATTTGCAAATCTGCAAATTGCAAATCTTGATTACAACTTGAACCTGCTTCTAGATAGAATTTCTTAATCTTGATTAGTTCATTTAAATTCCTTAGAGTTACAGAGACGGTGAAAGTCAGCTAAAGCTTGACCATTCGTAGGACTATGTTTTATTTTTCTTGAATATGTAACACCCCGTATTCGAATTAGGCCAAAAATGTAGATTTTGAGGAGTTGTCGGTGCAACCCACGGTTTCCATCCACAGACCGTAGGTCAGATCACGGCCCGTGCCGGTGGTCCGTGGTTCACTACTGCAACCCCTCCCCAGCAAAGCTCAGAAAAATCGGCTAAGTCTCGATTCACGGACAGACCCACGGTCTGTAGATCAGACAACGGTTCATGGTCTATGACCGTGGATCAAGACCACCTTTACCCAGCCTCTGACACAAACTAAGGTCGACCAACATGGACCGTCATTCGATCCACGGTCCGTAGGTCTAACCATAGATGAAGGTCAGCAACTAGTTAGCTGAAAATTGTTGATGGGTCAACTTCATATGGTCATAACTCTTAGCACAAAATGAATTACGTGTCTCATGACCTATGTTTAGATAGATAATTGAATCCTCTTTCCAAAGCCAATGAGTTTGCTACATTCCGACATCCGAGTAAAAAGTTATGCTCATTTTAGTGAAGCTCTGTCAGGCAGACTCAATCGACGGTTCCAATCGACGGACCGTCGATTGATTGACGGTCCATCAGTCCCGTCCGCCATTCAATTCGACAACAGTTAATTCAGGGGTCTTTTGGTCTTTTCCTATTTCGTTTAACCCCTTAGATATGTCGTTTAAACCCTAAATCATGAGGATTTAGTCAGTTTAAGCCTAGAAACATAACTAAAACTTACCTAAGTCAAATCATTAATCTAAGCATAGAAAATTAGAATCAAGAGAGGAGAAAAAGGTCAAGAACCCCAGTTCAAGAACGTAGCAAGGTTCCATCAGTTCCAGCCCCGAAATCAAAAGATTTCTCCGTGGAATTTGTCACTACGTATGTGGGATTTCACTAGTGGGTTCCTTTCGCCCATTAGGTCCCTAGGATTAAGTCAGATTCTTGATTCCATGATTATGAACAGACCTAGGGTTCTAGAATTTCCACAGATCTTCATGAATTAGTTATTTAAATGTTCCAAATCAGATTATCATGTTATTTCTCATTTTATTGCATGAATTTAAGAACCCTAGCTATGTATTTCTTTAGTTTTTGAATTACACATGCTAGGTTAGATATCGCAGTTATTCAGTTATACATGCCTCAGTTATTAATGCATCATTATCAGATTAATTGTTGCATTCTCAGTTTGCATGTTCAGTTTCGAGCTATCCAGTATTTACAGAAATTGAGTCATAACCAGTTAACTAGTTAATTCATTGGGAGTAGCAAAATACCGAGTTGGACCAGGGTTCAGCGTACCCATATAGTCCCAGAACTACGAGCCACGTAGGTGTAAGTCCCCTCTGTGGGCAACATTAGTTTAGTGATCACGCCAATATGCCTCTATACCTCTGACAGGGTATATTGGGTCCTTTCGATGGGGCGTATACATCGGACTCCACATTTTGCTCATGTGGTTTTATGTCGGTTATTAGTATCTCCCACAGTTCAGTCAGATTCTATTGCATTGACCATTTATCAGTATATTCAGTATTCAGTCTCAGCATGTTATAAATTGATCATTGCATTCAGTTAGCTCATCATTCAGTATCTATATCATGTTCAAATTATTTCATTGCTTTATTGCTTTGTTTAGTTATATGTTATTTTAAATTTACTCTATCATGCATGCTCAGTACCTTTCAAGTACTGACGCATACGTGCGCTACATCTTCTCGTGATGTAGGTTCAGGTTCTCAACATCCAGATCATGCTTAGATCGGTTCCCGATCTCCAGTTCAGCAACATCAGTGGTGAGTCCTCATTCTTCGAGGACTAGTGACATGTTTATCTTTATCGCTTTTAGTCT
>JAJONY010012592.1:0-27156 GCA_029582405.1 Solanum gandarillasii
TGAAACACACACTCAAAGAAGATAGAAAGATAACCTATGACACCAGAGTATTACATTATTTTTCTGCCTATAATCGTGAACAAGAGAAAAAAATAAAGGATTTCAATTCTCAAACTCTAGTCCATAGTCTTTAAACTTGAAGAGTGTTGTTTGGTTGATTTGATGTTCCAGTTCAGGATTCAACTAATTCTTCCAATCACCAACCGTCCGCTTTCGGAAAATAAATAACTACCATTTAGAACTCCATAAATTACATACCTGTTTTATTTCACTTCCAAGTTCCTCAATCTCTCCAAACTACACCTCCACACAACATTCTCCAAATACTCTTCCTCCTCAAATGGCTTCCTAAGAAACAAACCCAATTTCTTCACCTGCTCCTTCAGGTCCTTTATTAACTCTTCGTATTTCAAAAGCAGTATCATCTCAGGCCTCTTCTATTAATCACATGTTGTGTAGTTTCTAAAGTGTTATTCACTTATTTAATAGAAATGTCTTTACTTTTGATTGTTGTAGTTGTTATAATTTCTTCGATTGCCATATCTGAAGCCTTTTTACAGGTTATTCATGGCTGAAATGCTTGCTAGTAGGATGCATAATTCATGTACATGTGATAAAGAAGTTTCAATTAAAATGGACGCATGCATATGTAACGAATCGATATTGTATAAATAGTGTATAACTGAATATATATCATGCATAATGATGTATCATAGATATATATACTTCTATATATAATGTTTACACATTATTTATATATTATAAGAGTTCATCTTCCTCAACGAAATACTTTTATCTTTTTAATCCTAACCAACACAAACCTCCTCTAAATAGTTCCAAATAAACTTCTCTAGATATTTAAGCAGTTTGATATATTATTCACTCCAAAAGATTAACATTTGTGATATGTCAAATTAATTCTCGGCATAACCCACAAATTTAATGATACGGATCTTGACAGTTGAGGAACTCAATCCTAATAAAGTATTCATGAGTCCTTCTGCTTGCTCCTCTACTTCTTCCTCTAAGGTCTCAAGTACATCCATAAATTTGAATGTCACGATCCAAATTACGGGATCATGTAGGCACCTATTCTAATTTAATTAGATAGGTGAATTTTCACCAACTTTCCTCATTTAATAGAAAAAATATTCTAAATAAAAGTATTTGCATTGATTAGGTAAAATGAAATAAGAAAATTCCTTTCAAATTTTACAAAATATTCAACAACTCCTCGCGATCTAGTCTAGATAGGTACATACATACATAATACAAAATAAATACACAAGAGAGAGATACAACTTTCACTTGAGAGGTGGTCTTCTATAATTTTTGGATTAGCTTTTCATCTCTTTTCCGATGGTTGGCGTTCTAAGCATGTAAGTTTCGTATGCCTTTTCGTTATCCGTGTCAAATATGTCTTTCCTTTTTCTAACTTGAATTCCTTTCTTTTATTGAAAAATGGACTTAGTATAGGCTCTTTTAGTTGATGTTGCTTTTGTAATTTCATAGAAAGCAGGTGTGTTTCGTACATTTCTCTATTTTCATATTTCTGAAATCCTTGCATGATCTATATGGTATTGTATCCTTCTACTCCCATCTCAGATGTAGGGAAACTTTATTTTTTCAGAATTAATTATTCTCTTTTCCATTGATGGTAACGACTAAAAATCATTAAAGTGTGTTGTATTCTCTTGCTCGAGAGCTAAATTTGTAAAGAAATTTGCGATCTTATTTACTTCCCTGAACATATGTGGAATCCCAATTTGTAATTGTTGCACCATATGTCTGATTTGCTCGACTTTTTGTATGATTTTTTGTGGTAGTTTTCAAACATTTATGAGTATGTTCTTGAGAATCAGTATGTCTCTATGTTAACATTAAGAATTCCTTGGCTAAGATAGTATCTCATGGCTTTATTAATAGATGTAGTCTCTTCCACTAGACTTGAAGTTTCTCCTATCTATCTTGCCTTCGTGTAGATTTGATCTTCAATGTCATTCCTTAAACAAAAACCATAAGAGCTTAGTCATGGATTTACTTGATTTGCTTCATCTGTGTTGGTTTTTGTTGTACACATGATTGTTTCTTCCACTTAATCAAACAATGAATATAATTTAGGCTTATAATTGCTCAAGAATTGTATCAGTGTAGGTTAGTTTGTTGGTTATAAAGTTAACTAGGGATAGTTGAATCTGATCATCTGATTAATTCTCAATTGGACCTGATAAACTATCATTCCATATATAGCATCTGATTACTTCTGTATTGCGTCTGTTTAAGAGAATAGTTGCAGCACAAGGTAAATATTATTTTGGCACTTGTTCTCTGCAACTGTGTTTTTGTGCAAACTTGTGAGTGTTTTTTTTTTTCTTTTTTGAGTTCTTTTAGTCTTTGAAAGTTGGTTTTATGTCATAGAAGGTTCTCTTTTATAATTTTTTTATTTTATTTGTTATTGTTTTTTGTGGTGGTGGAGAGGGTGGAAAAGGGTTGCGGTGGTTGATTAAGTTGTAAGGATAGCTTTTTCTTTCAAGTAATATCTATTTAATATCAGGATATATGCTAGTAAGGTCTAGTGTGATGACTTGTCACATCATCACACCACTTAGGCACCACATTCTATAAGGTTGTCTATGTGGAAAGCTTAGATTTGAAGAACAATAGTCCTTAGTGGAATATTCTAGAAGTATATGGAGAGTTCCTTGGAAGACCTTAGAATCACATGGATTTGCATGGAAGGTCCTCAAAATCCTTTAGTTGTGTAGAGTATTCTAGAAAGGGGACTTTTTGTAAATAAGTGGGGACTTGTATAACAACTATTATTTATCTATTAGTGCTTAGATTAATATTATAAACTGAAGGACATTCATTTGTAAAATCCATCAAACAAATCTTCCAAGGAGATACATATATTTATCTGTTGTCCAATCGGTATCTTTTATTTAAATAATTCTTGGTTGATGCCCCATACCAAGCATGCTCAACTCTAGGGTTCCTCTAACCCTTTTTACATCCTCCAAATAATTTTGGAAAACTTCAAACCAATAATTTTACATTGGATCGGTTCACATACACTGATAAATTGCAGTGAATGTAGTTAGATTTTCACTTAAAGTCACTGCAATTTATTAATGTATGAGAACAAGTCCAATGGAAAAGGCGCGGTTTGATATTTTACAATAGAATTTGGAGAACGTACGTAATGAGAGATAGATGGAACACTAGAGTTGGCATTCTTGGTAGAGGACATCAACCAAGAATGTGGAGAGAATTATGCATCGTGGCTTTGAAATGCCTAGTGTTGACACTCAATTTTGACCCTCCTTTCTTCTAATTCATTATTTTCGAGATTCTAAATTAGTAATGTATCAAATTGTATTTCTTGTCACTACTTTTTTTACTACTGTGATTATATTATTATTGTTATTATCATATTCATCGCACTTTTATAATATTAATAAAATTACGTATTTTACTATCGTGTTTACACCTCCTGTTCTCAAACCATTAATTATTGTCGCCTTATTTCAAGTTTCGTACTTATTAAATTAATTTTAATTCGATATTTCATATCTATGGTTTATATTAGCCTAAAGTTGTCATATTGATATTTTTATTATGTAAATTATTAATTATCATCTCTCACTCTCTCTCTCTCTATATATATATAGAGAGAAAGAGTGTTGTAAAATGGATGTCAACATACATATATTTTGTGGTAACATATATATATACACTATACACTATGTGTAAGATGAATATACACACAACAAACAAAGTGTTGTAACCTAACCATCCATATGATATACTTGGTGCCCAAACTGTATACATGGCAAGAAGATATCGATGTATCACACTTGGTGCCCAAGTATATACAACTATATATACCCCTTTTCTTGTAACAAAAGAAAAGAAAAAAATAAGAAAAGAGTAAGTGAAAGAAAAACATTCAATAATAGAGAAAATCTACTACCACTACCACTTTGTGCCTCTCTCTTTCTCTCTTTTTCTTCTTGTCATTTTATGTTACTACACATGCTTTATTTGATAACACGTTATCAGCACGAGTCTCTTCATCTATGAGAATCTCTGATGGTGTATTGGCCCAAACATAAATATTATAGAGTATATTATATTTTGCTATATAAGTCTTCTTATACTTGATAGTCTAAATTTGATGCGTCTAATGTAATTATACTTAGTGTTATCATGGATTTTTGAAGGATAAATAGTATGTACTTAATCGATAACCTTGTTTGAAGAATTGAACTGAACCAAATTGTTAGAAGACTAAAAATGCATAACATGAATTTTTAATTTGGTTGATACTTTGTTGTGGTTTTCACCTAGTAATACATAATTGCTTTAAAATGAGATATAGTAAATTTAAGGAATGCATATCAAAATACAAAAGAATATATATTAAATTTATTATGTTGACCTACATTGTCCTTGATCAACATCATTGATTATTTTACACTTGGTTATCTTTGACTAGCTAATCATTTACTTCTTCAATTATTATAATATGTTATATGTACTAACATGACTTGTTTTATAGTTTCTTTAAAAAGGTAAGTAAAATAATATGTGAAGAAGTATTTTATTTTCCTTTGGAATCATCTAAAGGACTTTTCTATCATGAAAGATTCTTTGAAGTGGCATTGGCATGTTAATTAGGTTGGCAATTAATAAATTTGTCAATGGTAAGCTGATGGTATTTTTTTTTTTTTTTATAGTAAGCTTCCTTCATAATAATAATTACATTAATACTGATTTGTATATATCTACAAAAAGAGTATGCTAATTTTTGAAATCCATAAAATATGCTACATGTCATTGAGACAATTTGACATGTAGACTTTATTAGGTCCATTTATCAAGTGTTTATTTAATTCTTGGATGTTGAGGTATCATATTATTTATTGTGATTATTAGTGTTTACCTCTAGTTGCTTTATCTATTTATTAAAATTGAAGAAATAATTTTTCTTAACTAGCACAAATGAAGTTAATGTTGAGAATTAATTTATTGATCTTTCAATAAGTGGATTATTCATAAAACTTTTAAGTTGAAAATAGTATTCGAAGCCACCTATGAGGATCAACTTTGATTCATTTAGCAAATTTAATAATTTGTATATGATCTTTTGAAATGTTATTATGACTAAATTTATTTGTACTATTAATAATAAGGTAACAATATTTTAAAGGCGCAAGGGTGAATTTTATTTTAGACTATATAGGATGCCAATGGTTGAGGTAAGATGGTGGATTCGAATTTCACCGCAACAAAAGGGTAAGACATCGATTAAAGTCTCGATGCACCATGATGATAAGATTTTGGGTTCAAGTCCCTTCATATTTTGGCCTAACACTCCTTTGTATGGATAAGACATTGAGTAAAAGTCCCAACGTATTTTATTGATATATAATGATGATTGAACAAATCGATATGCTCTTGCTAAAAATTGTGCAGTATGTCGCACTGAATATGCTCCATTCATTTTATGATTGGACATATGAATATGGAGAGAAAATAATAATAGTCATCATTATGATAATTATAAAAGAAAGAACATTATGAGTTCTCAAAATGGCCTTTTAATGAGTGAAGGTAATTTTTTTCATAAAAAGGATATGAACGGTCATTAGAAACATGTTTGCTATGAGACCTAATAATTTGATAAGCTTATATATCCTCCATCAAAGATAGGATGAAAACGTGGTGATACACTTGACTTTCAAAAGTGATGTCGAGGTATGTCATTTGAATATGATAAATTTCAAAGCATGACAATGAACTTCTAATGAAAGGAATAATTATGAAGCACGCATATATGATTATGGTCAATTCCTTGAAGAGAATGTGACTTGTGGTAAGTATCATGAAAAGTGGCCATTCTTGAAAATGAAAGTGTCAAGAGATGATGAAAATTATAAATGACATACTCATGTATGATTTAATAAATACCACAACTCACCTGTAACACCTTGCTTTTTGAAAGAACTAGAAAGAGTTGTTTTTGGAAAGAATGAAAAATCTGGAAATTTGTTAAGTCTTGTTAAGTTTGGGGTTTTGTTCAATTTCAAACGACCATAACTCCTAGCTCAGGATGAGTTAGGTGCGCTTCCGGATATCGTATCTTGGAATGATCTTTCCAACGTCGCCGAGTTTGCCAGATTCTGAGTTCGTACGAGTGAGATATGCCCATTTGAAGTTAGGTTGTTCGAATAAGGAAAGTCTAATTCGGATTATTGAAGGGCTTTATGGTCTTTTTCATACCTAATTAAGTTAATTCGTTTTTAGCAATTAAATTGGGGTCTAAACTGAATTGGTTCAGTTTAGACAATTGGAAATTTACGCTAGGGTTTTTGGAGAAAGAACGCAAGTGGAGAAAAGAGGAGAAAGAGCAAAGTTTGCCGTTCTTGAAGGTTTAGCTTGTGGATTTCGACAAGGGTTGATCCCTAAAGAGGTATGTGAGTCTTTCATAGCATTGGGTTCGTTCACTCACGCGCCAACCATGCTTATTTCAACGAAATTCGTTCTAGAAAGTTGATGAATCTTGAATGGTGTTCTTGAAATTGTCCTTCGTTCTTGAGTTAGGTTGATATTAAGGAGTTCTTTGAGGTTATAATGTTTTTTCCTTGAGTTGTTTCAGTTAGAATCATGTGTACATATACTGGGTATTTGAATCTAAAGAGGGATTGAGAAAAAAAATCTGAATTAGGTGAATTGGGGTTAGAAAACGAGGAAGAAAAAATCGGGCAAGGAACAAGTACCAGGTCTGTGTCGCGGACTGTTCCTTTTGTGCGAAAATTTTCTCTCCGCGTCGTGGACTCCTCTGTTTCAAAAATAAATTTCACGATCAAATATTTAAGTGCATATCCGCGTCGCGAACTAGTTCCCAGACAGTGATTTCTTGATCTTTTATCATGTTTAATTATCTAAAAACACTCCTAAACATCATGAGATCTTTCTAATCACAAATCCTTGAATCCATAATTCAATTCAAGGATCAGTTATGAGTCAAGTCAAGAAAAGTTAAGAGCCAAGTCAAGAGAAGTTCATAGAGTCTTCCAAAAGTCTTTTACAAATGTTTTAACTTTGTTGTAAGACTTTAGCTTTGAGTTGAGTAAAGAATAAAGTTTGAAGTTCATTTCTTCAAAAGAGTATATCGGCACTATGTATTCCCAAAGAGTAAAATCTTTTCACATTTAAAGAAGAAAGGAAATCTTGATTTCCAAAAGAGACTTTCAGCTAGTTTTCAGTTAAAGAGTAAATGTTTTCACATTTAAGCTAGAAAGGGAACATTGATTCCAAGAGAGCTTTTAAGCTAAGTTTTGAGTAATTATCTCAAACCAAAGAAAGAAGTTTTGTTTTTAAACATATGATCTGAGTATTTTGGGAGTAGTATTGAGCACCGATATGGGGATGAGTTTTAGTTCAAATAACTTATGTCTCCATAAACCATGTAACCATCATGAATAGTAATTGATCATACTTTTTAGATGATTCCTTAAGTGTTTTTTAGCATAGACTAGTGGATCCACTTAGTTAAGGCATTCTATATGACGACAGAGTATAGGACAGTTCTGGCAGCGTGGGCAAGAATCACCACTTAGGCTCATAGTGGTGGTTGTTGGTTAGAGAAACTCCCACAGAAACTATATTACTTTATTCATAAGTAAATTTGAGTTTGTTATTGCATTTATTTAACGAACTGAGTTGCTTTCTACTGTTTTAAAAATTTTCTATATATTGCATGTGTTTTATTGTTTTATATTGAGTTAAGTTGTTCATGAGTTGAGTAAAGCCAAGGTAAGTGTTCCTTTTAGATTTTTTTCAAGCCAATGTTATGTTTAGCATTCCAACTCGCATACGGGTACATTCAATATACTGATGCCAGTTGGCCTGCATCGTCTTATGATGTAGACGCAGGTAACCAGGATCAACATCTAGCACCTCGTTGATCAGGTTGAGCACTCAGAGTTAGTTGGTGATCCTCCTTTCTTTCCAGAGGGTATTTTTCATAATTGTTTAGCTTTTAGTTGTTAGGATGATCGGGGTCCTTGTCCCGACATCCTTCTTTGTTTTAGAGGCTTCATAGACAGTTAATAGTCAGTTGTCTTTACATTATTATTTCATATTTTAAGATTTGAGTTGCCACTTTGGCCAAGTTGAATGTTTGACCTTTAAATGTTCTAAGTTATTTTATTAAAATATTGAGTGGACGTGCATTTGATCATTGTAATAATGCTTAGAGTCTTCCGCTGAGTAAGTAAGCCAGGCCAAGGGTTTACTTGGGGCCAACAATGGTTCTGAAGTGCCAGTACCGCCCAGGGTGTAGGCTCGGGGCATTACAAACTTGGTGTTAGAGCACAGAGTTCAAGAGTCCTAAGGAGTCTATGAAGCCATGTGTGTAGAGTCCTAGTTATCGGTGTGAAGTGGACCACATCTATAATTAGGAGGCTGGAATATTTAGAAATATCTTCACTTCCTTCATATTCATTTCGGGTGATAGAGTTCATATCTATATAGTTTCTTTCTAACTCGTGCTTGCGTGTAACCGATTGTGAGTTGGACTATTTTTGAGAGTGCTTCCATGGGGCACTTCTTTCCCCGTGAACCAAGATAAGCAAAGAGATGGTTGCCGACATGAGGAGCAGGATGAGTTTATTCTTTGTTGGGTTGCCTTGTCTGTCAAATAAGGAAAGTAAGGCAGCCATGCTAATAGGTGAGATGGGCATAGGAAGGATGATGATCCATGTGCAACAAGTTGAGGAGGACAAGCTAAGGGATAGGGAAGAGTTTAAGAATAAGAGAGTTAAGACATCAGGGAATGAATTCGGGCAGCAAAAGAGTAAGGCAAACCAGTCTTCTTTCTAACATAAGCAGAAGGGACCTGCTCCATTATCTGTTAGTGCACCTGTACGAAGGAGCAAATGTGAGTACAATAGTCAAATTTCACAGCACTTCAGGGCTAATCTTAGGGTTGTGTGTCACAAAGAGGTAACTAGGCTCCTACATTTGTTAAGTGTGGTAGAACCCATCTAGGTAAGTGTCATGATGGCTCCACGGGTTGTTTGAAGTGTGGACAAGAGAGTCGCTTCATGAAAGAGTGCCTAAGAACCGCCAATGTAATAGGAATCAAGGCAATAAAGCCCAATATTAATTAGTTGCTCCACCAGACAAGGTTGAATCTAGAGGAGCTACTTCAGGGGCAGGCAGATGAGGAAACCGTATGTATGTTATCACTAGTCGCCAAGAGCAAGAGGACTCGCCAGATGTTGTCACTGGTATGATCCAACTCTTTAACTTTAATGGTTATGCTTTTCTAGATCCAGGAGCGAGTTTATCCTTTGTAACTCCGTATGTTGCGATGAATTTTAATGTTCTTCCTGAGTAACTTAGTGAGCCCTTCAGTGTTTCTACACCTTTTGATGAGTTTATTCTAGCAGAGAGAGTCTATCGTGATTGTCACATTTTTGTCAATCACAAGAGCACCATGTATGATTTAGTTGAGTTAGACATGGTAGATTTTGATGTTATTCTTGGTATGGACTGGCTTCATGTCTGTTATGCCTCAGTTGATTGTAGAACTCGAGTTGTCAAGTTTCAATTTCCAAATGAGCGAGTCTTAGAGTAGAAAAGCAGTTTAGCAGTGCCTAAGGGTCGTTTTAATTCGAACCTTAAGGTTAGAAAGTTAGTTTCCAATGGGTGTGTCTATCACTTAGTCCGAGTTAATGACTCTAGTGTTGAGATACCTCCTATTCAGACAGTTTCAGTAGTAAAATAGTTTCCAGAAGTCTTTCGAGATGATCTTCCTGGAGTCCCTCCTGAGAGAGAAATAGAGTTCAGTATAGACAGTCTTCCAGATACTCGTCCTATATCTATTCTTCCATATAGAATGGCTCTAGTAGAGTTAAAAGAGTTGAAAGAGCAGTTAAAAGACCTCATAGATAAAGGTTTCATTCGACCAAGTGTCTCACCTTGGGGCACTCCGGTCTTATTTGTGAGAAATAAAGATGGTTCCCTTAGGATGTGTATATATTATTGCGAGTTGAACAAGGTTACCATCAAGAATTAGTATCCTCTTCTGAGAATTGATGGTTTTTTCAATCAACTTTAGGGTGCTACTTGTTTCTCTAAGATAGATCTCAGATCAGGCTATCATCAGTTGAAAGTAAGGGAATGTGACATTCCAAAGACAACATTCAGGACCCGTTATGGTCATTATGAGTTCCTAGTTAAGTCCTTTGGTTTGACCAATGCGCCTGCACCATTCATCGACCTTATGAATAGAGTATTCAAACCTTATTTAGACATGTTTGTTATCATCTTCATTGGTTACATACTAATCTATTCGAGGAATGAAGAAGATCATGCTAATCATCTCAGAATAGTTCTCCAGACTCTAAAGGATAGAGATGTGTATGCCAAGTTCTCTAAGTGTGAGTTTTGGCTTGAGTCTGTGGCATTCTTAGGCCATATTGTGTCTGGAGAGGGAATTAAAGTTGATACTCAGAAAATTAAGGCAGTGGAGAATTGGCTTAGGCCCACATCTCCAACTGATATTAGGAGTTTCTTGGGTTTGGCTGGCTATTATAGAAGGTTTGTAGAGGGGTTCTCATCTATTTCATCCCATTTGACCAAGTTAACTCAGAAAATAGTGAAATTTCAATGGTATGAAGCTTGTGAGAAAAGCTTTCAGGAATTGAAGAAAAGGTTGACTACTGCCCCAGCATTGACCTTACCAGAAGGTACTCAAGGTTTTGTCATATATTGTGATGCGTGCAGAGTTGGTTTGGGTTATGGGTAATGCAGAATGACAAAGTTATAGCTTCTGCCTCCAGACAGTTGAAAGTTCATGAGAGGAATTACCCAACCCATTATCTAGAGTTGGCTGTCGTAGTATTTTCTTTAAAAATATGGTGTCATTATCTTTATGGTGTTCATGTGTATGTGCTCACCATTAACAAGAGTCTTCAGTATGTGTTCAGTTAGATAGAGCTTAATCTGAGACAAAGGAGGTGGTAAGAATTACTCAAGGATTATGACTTGAGTATTCTTTATCACCCAGGTAAGGATAATGTTGTTGTTGATGCCTTGAGCAGATTGTCTATTGGTAGTACCACCCATTTTGAGAAAGATAAGAAAGAGTTAGCAAAAGAGGTGCATAGACTTGCATGACTAGGAGTTCGACTAATGGATTCCAGAAAAGGAGGAGTAGTGGTGATGAATGGGGCTGAATCATCATTAGTGTCAGAAGTAAAAGAGAAGCAAGACCAAGATCCTTTATTGCTTGAATTAAAGGCACGTGTTCATAAGCAAAAATGGATGACTTTTGAACAAGGGGTAGATGGTGTTTTGAGGTATCAAGGTAGATTGTGTAATTGATTTAAAGGGTAATTGGGATGATCACCTACCTCTCATTGATTTTACTTATAACAATAATTACCATGCTAGCATCCAAATGGCTCCATATGAGGATCTTTATGGGAAAATATGAAGATATCCTATTGGACGGTTTGAAGTATTGAAGTAGGGTTGATAGGAACAAACTTAGTTCATCAAGTTATGGAGAAATGAAAGTCATTCAAGAAAGCTTGAAAACGGCACTGAGTCATCAGAAATCTTACACTGATGTTAGGAGAAGGGAGTTAGAGTTTGAAGTAGATGATTGGGTTTACTTGAATGCTTCACCCATGAAGGGTGTTATGAGATTTGGTAAGAAGGGGAAACTTTTCCCCCGGTATAGTAGTCCTGAACGGATATCAAAAAGGGTTGGAAAGGTAGCTTATGAGTTTGAGCTACCACAAGAGTTAGCAACGGTTCATCCTGTATTTCACATTTCCATGTTTAAGAAATGCATGGGCGATCCTTCACTTATCATAATGTGTCTGCATCATTAAAAGATGCAGGACAAATGGCATCAATTCATGGAATGTATGAATATGTGAGAGGAATACTCAACATAACATAATCTTGAAAGGAATCTGAAAGAAACACTTACTTTGGATTTACTCAATTCATGGATAACTTACTCAAATGCAAAGTAAACAACAATAATAGTGCAGTTATACAAAGCATTTAAAACAGTAGGTAGCAATTCAATTTGTTAAAGAAATGCAATAACAACTCAATTTACTCATATAATAAAGTAATATAATTATTGTGAGAGTTTCTCTAACTGACAACCACAACTATAAGCCTAAGTGGTGATACAACGTCTTACCCACGCTGCCAGAACTTTCCTATACTTTGTCATCATATAGAACGCCTTAACTAAGTGGATCTACTATTCTATGCTTAAAAGAACTAAGGAATCATCTAAAAAGTATGATCCTTTACTATCCATGATAGCAACATGGTTTATGGAGACTTGAGTTATTATGAACTCACATTTCCATATCGGTGCTCAATACTACTCCCAAAATATACTTAGCACATATGTTTTTTTTAAAACAAAACTCTTTCTTTTGGTTGAGATAATTACTCAAAACATAGCTTAAAAGCTCTCTTGGAAATCGGTTCCTCTCTTGTTTAAATGTGAAAACATTTACTCTTTGGGAATACTTAGTTCCCATATACTCTTTTTGAAGAAATGAACATCATTTGTTATTCTTACATAGCTCAAAATTCAAGTCTTAAAACAAAGTTAAAATGTTTGCGAAAGACTTTTGAAATGACTCTAAGAACTCTCTAGACTTGACTCTTAAGTTTCCTTGAATTTAAATTTATGAATTCAAGGATTGTGATTTGTGATAGGAAAGATCTCATGATGTTTAGGAGTGCTTTCAAATAGTTAAACATGAGAAACAATCAAGAAATCATTGTCTCGAAGCAAGTCCACAACGTAGAGATGCATTTAAATATTTGATCATGAAATAAATTTTGAAACAATGGATTTCGCGTCCTCTTCGTGGCGCGGAGATGACTTTTGTGCACTGGGGGAGCTAGTCCGCGACGCGGACTTGTGTGCCAAATCCTGCTCGACTTTTTCCTTCTTCGTTTTCTCACCCTAATTCGCCTAAATTCAATTCTTTTTCTCGGTCCCTATTTAGATTCAATTTCCCAGTATATATACACAAGAATCTAATTCAAAATAATTCTTAAATCGACACGATTCCATCAAGAACTCCACAATCCCATCAAATCTCAAGAACTAAAGCAAACTTCAAGAACATAATTTAAAAACACCATAGTTTCAACTTTCTAGAAACAAATTTTGCTGAAACAAACCTGATTGGCACGTGGGTGAATGAACGCAATGCTATGAAAGTCTCACATACCTCTTTAGGGATAAACCCTTGTTGAAACGACTTCAATTCCGCAAGAAATCTCCAAGAATGCCTTAAGTTGTATTCTCTTTTCTTTTCTCTCAAAGCCCTAGCTTATTTCTTAATTGTGTTAACTGAAATAAATCTGTTTAGACCCCAAATAACTTACTAAAAATGAAATTAATTAATTGGATAAGGAAAAGACCAAAATACTCTTCCAAAATACGGTTTTGACTTTCCTTATCTAGACAACCCAACTTCGAATGAGGATATCTCACTCATACAAACTTGGAATTAAGAAAACTTGGCGGCGTTGGAAAGATAATTCCAAGATATTTCCTAAGGTATCCGGAAGAACACCTAACTAATTCTGAGATAGGAGTTATGGTCATTTGAAGTTGACCCAAAACTCAAACTTAACTTAATTTTGTCAAATTTCCAGATTTTCAATTTTTCCAACAATGACTCTTTCTAATTCTAGTTGTTTCTAGTTCTTTCAAATAACGAGATGTTACAATATCTCCCCCTTGGGAACAATTGTCCTCGAATAGAATTACTCTGAATAGGCTAAGGGTGTAACATCCAACATTCAACTCAAACACACAACAAGCAATGCAAATACAACATGCCAACTTATAAATTAAAGAGTACTAAGGAGAGAATTAGTACATTGGTCTCGGATTTCTCCGGTTTCAAAGAGATGTGGATATCTCTTCTTCATATCCTCCTCAACTTCCCAAGTTGCTTCCTCAACAAACTGATTTCTCCACAAAAATTTGACTGATGCTACCTCATTTGTTCTTAACTTGCCAACTTGGCGGTCTAGAATCTGGACAGGGATCTCCTCATAAGACAAGTTGCCCTTAATACCTATATCTTTAGTAGGTATGATAAGTGAAGGATCTCCCATGCACTTCTTCAACATGGAGACGTGAAATACCGGATGAACCGCTGCTAAATCTTGGGGTAGCTCTAACTCATAAGCTACATTACCAACCCTTTTGGATATTTTGAAAGGGCCAATATACCGGGGACTAAGCTTCCCCTTCTTACCAAATCTCATAATACCCTTCATGGGTGAAACTTTCAAGTATACCCAATCATCTACTTCAAACTCTAACTCCCTTCTTCTAACATCAGAGTTGGATTTCTGACGACTATGCCCTGTTTTCAACCTCTTTTGGATGACTTTCACTTTCTCCATAGCTTGATGAACTAAGTCTGGTCCTATCAACCCAGCTTCACCAACTTCAAGCTATTCAATTGGAGATCTACATCTTCTCCCATGAGCTTTATAAGGATCCATCTAGATGCTAGAGTAGTAACTATTATTGTAAACGAACTCAATGAGAGGTAGGTGATCATCCCAATTCCCTTTGAAATCAATCATGCATCCCGTCAACATATCTTCTAAATTCTGAAGAGTGTGCTCTTCTTGACCATCTGTCTGAGGATGAAAAACAATACTTAAGTTCACCTTTGAACCCAAGCCTTTCTAAAAAGATTTCCAAAACTGTGCAGTAAATTGCGCTCCTCTGTCTGAAATAATTGAAATTGGCACCCCCATGAAGTCTAACTTCCTCTTGAATATATAACTTAGCATAATCCTCTGTTGTATGGGTAGTCTTTACTAGCAAAAAGTGGGATGATTTGGTCATTCGATAAATAATCACCCAAATAGAATCATGCTGCCTGCGAGACCTTGGCAAACCTTTGATGAAGTCCATATTGATCATCTCCCACTTCCATTCTGGAATTTCTATATTTTGAGCCATACCATCGGGCCTTTGATGCTCTACTTTAACTTGTTAGCAATTCAGACACTTAGCAACAAATTTTGCAATGCCCTTCTTCATACTACTCCACTAATAAACCTCTCTCAAGTAACGATACATCTTTGTGGAACCTAGATGAATACAATATCTGGAGCTATGAGTTTCCTCCATTATTCTCTCTTGGAGTTTATCCACCCTTGGTACACACAACCTACCTTGATACCTCAATACACTATCTCCCGCTTATTCAAAAGCCACTACTTTTTGCTTATGAACATTTGCCTTCAATTCAAGCAAATTAGGATCTTGGTATTGCTTCTCTTTAACTTTAGACACTAAAGATGATTTAGCCCCATTCATCACCACGACTCCTTCTTCTATGGAATCCATTAGTCGAACTCCCAATCGTGCAAGTTTGTACATATCTTTTCCTAGTTCTTTCTTATCTTCCTCAAAATGGGTGGTACTACCTATAGAATACCTGCTCAAGGCATCAACAACAACATTAGCCTTACCTAGGTGATAAATAATACTCATGTCATAATCCTTGAGTAATTCTAGCCACCTCCTTTGTCTCAGATTAAGCTCTCTTTGAGTAAACACATACTGAAGACTCTTGTGATTGGTGAACACATCCGCATGAACACCATAAAGATAATGGCGCAATATTTTCAAAGAAAATACTACAGCAGCCAACTCAAGATCATGGGTTGGGTAATTCTTCTCATGAACTTTTAACTTTCTAGAGGCATAAGCTAAAACCTTTCCACTATGCATCGACACACAACCCAAACCAACTGTAGACGCATCACAATAAACAACAAAGTCTTGTGTGCCTTCTGGTAAGGTCAATATTGGGGCAATAGTCAACCTTTTTTCAATTCCTGAAAGCTTTTCTCACAAGCTTTAGACCATTGAAATTTAACTATTTTTTGAGTTAACTTTGTCAAAGGGGACGGAATACATGAGAACCCCTCTACACACCTTCAATAATAGCCGGCCAAACCCAAGAAACTCCTAATGTTAGTTAGAGATGTGGGTCTAGGCCAATTCTACACTGCCTCTATTTTCAGAGTATCAACTTTAATTCCCTCTCTAGACACAATATGGCCCAAGAATACCACAGCCTCAAGCCAAAATTTGCACTTAGAGAACTTTCCATACAACTCTTTATCTTTTAGAGTTTGGAGAACTATTCTGAGATGACTAGCATGATCTTTTTCATTCCTCGAAGAGATTCGTATGTCATCAATGAATATGATAACAAACATATCTAAAGAAGGTTTGAATATTCTATTCATAAGGTCCATGAATGTTGCAGGTGCATTGGTCAAACCAAAGGACATAACCAAAAACCTCTTAATGACCATAATAGGTCCTGAATGTTGTCTTTAGAATATCACATTCCCTTACCCTCAACTGATGGTAGCCTTGTTCAACTGGTAGCACCCTGAAGCTGATCAAAATGATTATCAATTCTCGGAAAAGGATACTTATTCTTGATGGTAACCTTGTTCAACTGGCAGTAATCTATACACATCCTAAGGGAACGATCCTTGTTTCTCACAAATAAGACCGGAGCGGCCCAAGGTGAGACACTTGGTCAAATAAAGCCCTTATCAAGGAGATGTTTCAACGGCTCCTTCAACTCCTTTAACTTTGCTGGTACCATTCTGTATGGCGGGATAGATATAGGATGAGTATCAAGAGGAATATTTATACCAAACCCTATCTCTCTCTCAAGAGGGACTCTAGGTAGATCATTTGGAAAGACTTCTAGAAACTCACTCATAACTGGAACCGACTCAATAGGAGGTATCTCAACACTGGAATCCTTTACTCTGACCAAATAATAGACACAACCCTTGGAAACTAACTTCCTCGCTTTTAGGTACAAAATAAAATGACCCTTAGGCAATGTTGAGCTACTATTTCACTCTATAACTGGCTCATTAGGAATTTGGAACCTAACAACTCGAGTTCTACAATTAATGGTGGCATACCAGGAATGAAGCCAGTCCATACCTAGAATGACATCAAAATATACCATGTCTAAATCAACTAAATCAGCCATGGTGTTCTTTTGATTGATGGAAATGATACAATCACGATATACTCGCTCAGCTAGAATAGACTCCCCAACCGGTGTAGAAACACAAAAGGGTTCACAATGTTTCTCAGGGAGAACATCAAAATTATTTACAACATAAGGAGTCATAAAAGATAAACTTTCTCCTGGGTCTAGCAAAACATAAACATCAAGAGTAAAGATTTTGATCATACTAGTGACAACATCTGGAGAATTCTCTTGTTCTTGACAACTACTGATCGCATAAAGGTGGTTTCCCTTTCCACCAGTACCGAAAGCAGGTCCTCTTGGTGCAGCCCTATCTTGTGGAGAAACTGATGAAGATTGGGCCCTATTTCCCTGATTCCCATTACCTTGGCGGTTGTTAGGGCACTATTTCATCAAGTGACCCTCTTGTCCATATTTGAAACAACCTGTGGAGCCATCACGACACTTATCTGGGTGAGTCCTCCACACTTAGCACATGCAGGAGCCCAATTACCTCCTTGTGCCACACTATCCTGAGACTGTGCAACTCTAGCTCTGAAGTTTTGTGAATTCTGACCATTATACTCACCTTTGTTTCTGGGTGAAGGCACACTAGCAGATGATGGAGCATGTCCCTTTTACTTTTTTTGAAATGACGAACGATTCACATTATTTCTCTACTGCCCGGACTCATTCCATGTCTTCGCTTTCTTGTTTCTAAACTCTTCTCTATCCCTCAACTTCTCTTCCTCAACCTGTTGCACATAGACCATCATCCTTGCTATATCCATGTCCCCAATTAGCATGGCTTGCCATGCCCTATTTGTTTGACAAACAGGACAACCCAGCAACATAAAGACTTATCTTGATTCTCAAATCCGCAATCAACTCCGGAGAATATTGGGAAAGCTGGGTTAACTTCAAGATGTACTCATGAACACTAAGTGAATCCTGCTTAACGGTGAGAAACTCTCGTTACTTGGCATGTTGCAGTTCTCGGGGAAAGAAACGCCCCAAGAAGGCCTTCTCAAAACAATCCCAACTCGCAGGTGGTGCTCCCTCAGCTCTACCCTTTTTCCACTGGTCAAACCAAGTCCTACCAACATTCTTCAGTTGATATGCAACTAGTTTTACTTACTCAGCATCGGCAACGCACATAACTTCAAATACATTTTGCAACTCCTTGATGCTTATCATGACCAACCACACTAACCTACGGTTCGAGTGTCTACGATCGTTGATAATATAGTAACCCAACCAACGGTTGGGGTCGTGTCCCAAGGGAGTGGTAGTGAAAATAGTAGTTAGGCAAGAATTTTGTTCTAGTTAGCTGTAGTTTGAGAAATTATCGAATAGAAACAAAGTAAATTCAAGTGGGTGAAACAAAAGTGTCAAATATCAATGGGGTTTGTCACAAGTATAGTTAAAACAACAAAAATAAAGAGAAAATTGAAGTATGGGGAGAAGTTATTGGGGTGTGACCACAATATATATTGATATAAATTGTTAGGTACATGCTTTCGTTAGGAAATTTGCAAGACAATAGTGACTAGGCTAAGCTTTAGATGGAAATAAGTTCCCTCTCGGGCAATTTACCCCGTTTCAAATGGGTTCCTCTCAGACACCCATTTGCCGCATGAAGGCCAGCCGGCGCCTTACCCTACTCATTCTCTTGAGCTGACTGTTAGGAAATGGGACTAAGGCTCACCCTCTCAGGCCGAACCTCATATCCACCCACTCTTTAGGCCATTAGTCTAGCGGTCTTGGTTTCACGATCTCTCTCTCGAGCAAGCTGAAAACACATGGGCGGGTTTGTATTTGCAACTACAAACCCATTAAATTAAACCACAACTACTAGGTGAGATCACCATTAAAGTATATCTAACCTATCAGCAAGCAAGACCCAACAATAATATCAACACATATTTGCTAAGTCACACCCCAAAAATAGAGGTTTTTAGCCGTACATTAAGAAATAACAAATTACACCTAAAATGATAATGAAATCAAATGGGTATAAGAAATTAAACTGTGATTTAAGGAAAGGAAGAAGAATGGAGAAGACCCACTTCCAACTTGGGGAAGATGAACTCCTTCTTTCTTCAAGTCTTCCAAAACCCTCCGCAAACTTAGAGAGAAAATACAAGAAATATGATATTCTAAAGTAAAAATTACAATAATGTTCGGGCCCTTAAAAGTAATAATTGAGGATAGTATTTTTTGTTTTCGGATTTAGTGCTGCGGCGGACAGTTCAGCGAGGTTAGTGGGAATCGTCGATCATCATCTAGTTCATCGCCTTCTGTGCTTGCCTACAACATCTCTGTGTCCTGGACCATTGGGCAATATTGTACTGCTTCATGGAACTGTTCGGCGACGCACCGACTGCTCCTTTTTTACCTCCGATTTGATCATCTTCCATAAGGCTCCGCGTACTGGAACAAAGGGCGAAGTACGTCCCTTCGGCGATTTGCCAAGTGTGCTTGGCGATGCTCGGGCTTAAGTTTCTTCATTCTTTTCTGCCTTTTTGTTCCTTTTTGCGCCTAAGTGTCCACGCCTCCACTCAAACTTCAAATACCTGAAACTTAAGAGTTTTTAATCAGATATTGGGATAAAAGAAGAATTTGAGGACACTAATTCTATTAAAATATGGCCCTAAATGAGTCCAATTTTTGGAGTCATCAACACCCCCAACTTAAACTTTTGCTTGTCCTCAAGCAAACTTAAGTTCAGCCGTTCAAAAAGGGTGCCTCAAATAGTGCTACACAAGACTCAATCATGAATGCACGCAAAAATACTCAATTTACTTATGCAAGGATCAATTGTGTACTCAAAGATTGAAGTTGTGACACACCATTACCAAAGATTCTCATTCTCATAATACTTGCTACTAATGTAAGTTCAGGCTCAACAATAGTATCTAAATGCCCTCATACAAAGAATGATTCTATATTCACACACATGGGTAAATCAATTTAAGATTAGGAATCAGATGCAACGCTCACACTCAAAAAGAGGAACAGAATGCATGTTTTCACCCATAGGTTTGCCCTTATTTTCTGATCGATCTTCAATCCAGCTCACTCAAGATCAAAAAGGTCTTTTCAAGGCTTGTAATGGGGCTGAGTGCAAAGGCATGGTCATTTTAGGCTCTGTGACTAATGATCCTCATGAATCGTGGGGCTTTCAACACTTTCTTTTCTTCACCTTCATCTATCAATTTTCCTTCTAGTGCTTCTAAGTCATCCTATTATTCACTCCATGGATTGCTTGGAAACTCCATTTCTTTTGGACATTTATTCCACAGTTTTCTTTTTCATTTTTTTTTTCTTATTCTCACTTTTTTTTTTTTTTTTATATATATGGAGGGCTTCCATTTTTCCACAACACCATGAGTTAGAAGAGACTTTTCTGGCACTTCTTGACTTCTCCTTTTCCTTTTCACCACATCCCAACTTAAACTTTTGGCTTAAGTTGGCTATTCACTACACCACAAGTCATGAGGATTACAGGTGGTGGTTTAATAAAGGTCTAGGTTTTATCAAGTTTTCTTTCAAAGAAAGGTAAGGCTCAAGGAGTGTTCAAAAGATTTTCACACGTTCACGGGTGGGTCACAAAAGAGGTATATGTCAGATTGGCGCACACTCTTTAAAGTTGCCTAAGATTATTTCAAGAGCACACCTTACTAAATCAGTCAGACTAATGTGGTAAATTATAGGTTTATTCATGCATGGTTCAAAGTAAGCTCATTACACAAGGCATTGATACTAAAGTCAAACATGACTACACACTTTTGCTAGTGTACAACGCTCATTACAATAGAATCAATTTGTTAAATGGCCAATCACAACGAGATGCAAAAAGTTTACATATTGTCTATTCACCTTTATTTGGCCTCATCGTAGCCGTACATTCATGTTCGTTCGATTGTAAGCAATATTCAAGTAATTGGTATTGATCGGAATCGAGACTCAAATTTGCAAGAGAACAACCACTTTAAATCACAATAGGTGGCAAAAATTTTCGAACAATTAATTTTTTCGGAAGGGTCAAAATCATTTTGCAATTTAAGACAAAAAGGAGCCACAGGCTCAAACATTTACACAAGCAGTATAAAACAATTTCAAGCAAAACAGGCCAAATATGTACGCAAGACAGCATTCAAAACAACACACAAAGGTGAGCGTCACCCCACCACAAACAAAAACATTTGTCCTCAGATGAAAATGAAAGTATCCAAAAATAAAAATAAAGAAAAATAGAGAGGGACGTAAAGAGGGATCTTGTCTACGCAGTCGCTCCATCTGTCGGGCCTCAGTGCCCGGTGTAGTACTCTGAATATGGGGATTAGTGTCCAGAGTAACCTCAAAAGGACCAGCACACGACAATACGATCTGATCATTGCAAATGAGTACCAAATTTTCGAAAGTAAACTCGGGGTTTGGAAAACCAACCTTTGTGCTGATTAAATTACTTTGAAATGCTAGGCGACAATGAATTCCACTCCGAGCACAAATCAACAACCAAAATACTTAGGGAATGCAAAAATATTTAAAATACTTGTCGAGATATGGAAGATTAAAAGCGAGTGAAAGTGAAAGAGTTGGAAGTTTAAACCTTTCGCCTGTTAAGAAACCGTCCATTTCTCTCCCATTTGGCGACGTTAGTTGCACACACTGAACCTCTTGGCTAAGAGCCGAGCGGTCT
This sequence comes from Solanum gandarillasii, assembly GCA_029582405.1. Taxonomy (NCBI): domain Eukaryota; kingdom Viridiplantae; phylum Streptophyta; class Magnoliopsida; order Solanales; family Solanaceae; genus Solanum; species Solanum gandarillasii. The sequence continues at coordinate 21,820 of JAJONY010012592.1, forward strand.
TTTATCCAGCCCTTTCTTCAAAATCTTCAATTTTATGGGGGAGAAATTGGTCATCTGCATCGAGATCGCCGAATAGGCTGGCGATGCGCCAAGCTACTTTTTGAGTTTGTCGAGTTTTACTAGCTCTGTAATGCACTAGCATTGAGCCCAATGGCAGATTCCGCCGAGCTTGCCGACCTATTAGGCGAATCACTGAATGGACCTGTTGCTCGCCAACTTGAAAATTTCCACACTTATCCTATTTTTAACCTCCACATTAACACACCATTATTTATATAAGTAAAATCCTTTATTTCCGACTTTGGGTTGTCTCCCAAAAAGCGCCTTATTTAACGTTGTGGCTCGATGTAGGTCTTAGCTCATTCTATGTTATTGGAGCTAGGCCTAGTGTCACTAGGTAACACCAAAATATTGTTTGGATTGAGGCATTGCAAACATCAGGAGTGATCTAATGTGTTGGATTGATCTAGAATGAGATCCAATTTACTGATTCAATGCTTCAACATTCTCTCTCATTTCGTCCAACACTCGATCTTGATCGGTGATCTTTTGGAGAATGATTTGAAGTGTGTCCTCAACACGACTTTTCTCATCCTCTAGACTTATTCCGCGCATGAGGAGGTATGTACCTCCCTTGGCGTATGCACTAGTTTTCCACCTCAGATATTTTGGTGGTCAAGTCATTTAGTTGAGATACCAGTGCAGCTATCTTGAAGTAACCCTCGACTTCTTGATCTGCCTCAATTGGCTTGCTGCCCAGTCCCTCTGTAATGCTCAGAGGACCTGCATACACAAACAATAAACAAAGAAAAACAAAACTAAAAGTAAAATTAGTAAAAACTACACTAAAAAGAATAAAAACTCTTGGAGAACTACATCTTCACGTAACACCACTCCCCGACAGCGGTGCCATTTTGATGCTTATCATGACCAACGACACTAACTTATGGTTCGAGTGTCTACGATCGTTGATAATATAGTAACCCAAATAAGGGTTGGGGTCGTGTCCTTAGGGAGTGGTAGTGAAAATAGTAGTTAGGCTAGAATTTTGTTCTAGTTAGCTATAGTTTGAGAAATTATCGAATAGAAACAAAGTAAATTCAAGTGGGTGACACCAAATTATCAAATATCAATGGGGGTTTGTCACAAGTATAGTTAAAACAACAAAAATAAAGAGTAAATTCAAGTATGAGGAGAAATTCTTAAGGTGTGACCGCAATATATATTAATATAAATCGTTGGGTACATGCTTTCGATAGGAAATTTGCAAGACAATAGTGACTAGGCTAAGCTTTAGATGGAAATAAAGTTCCCTCTTGGGCAACTTACCCTGTTTCAAATGGGTTCCTCTCGGACACCCATTTTCCGCTTGAAGGCCAGCCTACGTCTTACCCCACTCACTCTCTCGAGCTGAGTATTAGGAAATGGGACTAGTGCTCACCCTCTCGGGCTAAACCTCATATCGAACCACTCCTTAAGGCAACAGTCTAGTGGTCTTGGTTTCGCGAAAGCACATGGGTTGTTTTGTATTTTCAACTACAAACCCATTAAATTAAACCACAACCACTAGGTGAAATCACCATTAAAATACATCTAACCTATCGTCAAGCAAGACCCAACAATAATATCAACACATATTTGCTAAATCACACCCCAAGAATAGGGTTTTTTAGCCACACATAAAGAAATAACAAATTACACCTAAAATGATAATTAAATCAAATGGGTATAGGAAATTAAACCTTGATTTAAGGAAAGGAAGAAGAATGGAGAAGACATAATTCCAACTTGGGGAAGATGAACTCCTTCTTTCTTCAAGTCTTCCAAAACCGTCCCCAAACTTGAGAGAAAACACCAGAAAGATGATATTCTAAAGTAAAAATTACAATAATGTTCTGGCCCTTAAAAATAATAACTAAGGCTAGTATTTATAGTTTTCAAATTTAGTGCTTTGGAGGACCATTTCGCGAGGTTAGTGGGAATCGCCGATCGACTCGGCGATTCGCCCATCATCTGGTTCATCGCCTTCGGTGCTTGCCCAAAACATCTCTGCGTCCTGGACCATTGGGTGATATTGTACTGCTTCTCGGAACTGTTCGGTGACGCACCGACTGCTCCTTTTTAATGCCGGTTTGATCATCATCCTTCAGGTCTCCGCGTACTGGAACAAAGGGCGAAGTACGTACCTTCGGTGATTCACCATGTGTTCTTGGCGATGCTTGGGCTTCAGTTTCTTCGTTCTTTTTAGCCTTTTTGTTCCTTTTTGCCCCTAAGTGTCCATGCCTCCACTCAAACTTCAAATACCTGAAACTTAACAATTTTTTTATCTGATATTGGGATAAAAGAAGCATTTGAGGACACTAATTCTATTAAAATATGGACCTAAATGAGTCCAATTTGTGGAGTCATCAACACCCTCAACTTAAACTTTTGCTTGTCCTCAAACAAACTTAAGTTCAGCCATTCAAAAAGGGTGTCTCAAACAGATCATGAATGCACACAACAAGACTCAATTTACTTATGGAAGGATCAATTGTGTACTCTAAGATTCAAGTTGTGACATACCATTACCAAAGATTCTCATGCTCACAATACTTGCTACTAATGCATGTTTAGGCTCAACAACAGTATCTAAATGCCCTCATACAAATGAGTGATCTGATGTGTTGGATTGATCTAGAATGAGATCCAATCAATTGATTCTACGCTTCAACATTCTTTCTCATTTCGTCCAACACTTGATCTTGATCTGTGATCTTTTGGAGAATTATTTGAAGTGTGTCCTCAACACGACTTTTCTCATCTTCTCTAGATTTCTGTCGCGCATGAGGAGGTCTGTACCTCCATAGGCGTTTGCACTGGTTTTCCACCTCAGATATTTTGGTGGTCAAGTCATTTAGTTGAGATACCAGTGCAGCTATCTTGAAGTCACCCTCGACTTCTTGATCTGCCACAACTGGTTTGCCACCCACTCCCTCTGTCATGCTGAGAGGACCTGCATACACAAACAATAAACAAAGAAAAATAAAACTAAAAGTAAAATTAGTAAAAACTACACTAAAAAGACAAAAAATCTAGGAGAACTGCATTTTCACGTAACACCACTCCCCGACAGCGCTGCCATTTTTATGCTTATCGTGACCAACAATACTAACCTACGATTCGAGTGTCTACGATCATCAATAATATAGTAACCCACCCAAGGGTTGGGGTCGTTTCCCAAGGGAGTGGTAGTGAAAATAGTAGTTAGGCTAGAATTTTATTCTAGTTAGCTATAGTTTGAGAAATTATTGAATAGAAACAACGTAAATTCAAGTGGGTGACACCAAAGTGTCAAATATCAATGGGGGTTTGTCACAAGTATAGTTAAAACAATAAAAACAAAGAGAAAATTCAAGTATGGGGAGAAGTTCTTGGGGTGTTACCGCAATATATATTCATATAAATCGTTGGGTACATGCTTTCGATAGGAAATTTGCAAGACAATAGTGACTAGGCTAAGCTTTAGATGGAAATAAGATCCCACTCGGGCAACTTATCCCATTTCAAATAGGTTCCTCTCGGACACCCATTTGCCACATGAAGGCCAGTCTATGCCTTACCCCACTCACTCTCTTGAGCTGAGTGTTAGGTTATGAGACTAGGGCTCACCCTCTCGGGCTGAACCTCATATTGACCCACTCCTTAGGCCATCAGTCTAGCGGTCTTGGTTTCGCGACCTCTCTCTCGAGCAAACAGAAGACACAGGGGTGGTTTTGTATTTGCAAATACAAACCCATTAAATTAAACCACAACTACTAGGTGAAATTCACCAATAAAATACATCTAACCTATCAACAAGCAAGACCGAACAATAATATCAACATATATTTGCTAAATCACACCCCAAGAATGGAGTTTTTAGCCACACATCAAGAAATAATAAATTACACCTTAAATGATAATGAAATCAAATGGGTAAGAAATTAAACCTTGATCTAATGAAAGGAAGAAGAATGGAGAAGACCCACTTCCAACTGTGGAAAGATGAACTCCTTCTTTCTTCAAGTCTTCCAAAACCCTCCCCAACTTAAGAGAAAATACAAGAAAGATAATATTCTAAAGTAAAAATTACAATAATGTTCGGGCCCTTAAAAATAATAACTAAGTCTAGTATTTATAGTTTTTCAGATTTAGTGTTGCGGCAAACCGTTTGGCGAGGTAAGTGGGAATCGCCGATCGACTCGGCTATTCGCCCATCATCTGGTTCATCTCCTTCTGTGCTTGCCTACAACATCTCTGCTTCCTGGACCATTAGGAGATATTGTACTACTTCGCGGAACTGTTTGGCGACGCGCCGACGACTCCTTTTTAACATCGATTTGATCCTCTTCCTTCAGGTCTCCGCGTACTGGAACAAAGGGCGAAGTACGTCCCTTCGGCGATTCGCCAAGTTTTGTTGGCGATGCTCGGGCTTCAGTTTCTTCATTCTTTTTAGCCTTTTTGTTCCTTTTTACGCTTAAGTGTCTATGCTTCCACTCAAACTTCAAATACCTGAAACTTAAGAATTTTTTATCAGATATTGGGATAAAAGATGCATTTGAGGACACTAATTCTATTAAAATATGGCCGTAAATGAGTCCAATTTGTGCAGTTATCAACACCCAACTTAAACTTTTGCTTGTCATCAAGCAAACTTAAGTTCAGCCCTTCAGAAAGGGTGTCTCAAACAGTGTTACACAAGACTCAATCATGAATGCACACAATAAGACTCAATTTACTTATGCAAGTATCAATTGTGTACTCAAAGATTCAACTTGTGATACACAATTACCAAAGATTTTCATGCTCACAATACTTGCTACTATTGCAAGTTCAGGTTCAACAACAAAATCTAAATGCCTCATACAAAGAATGATTTCATATTCACACACAAGGGTAAATTAATTTACAATCAGGAATTAGATGCAACGCTCACACTCAAAAAGAGGAAAACAATACATGTTTTCACCCATAGGTTTGCCCTTATTTTCCGATAGATCTTCGGTCCAGCTCACTCAAGATCAAAAAGGTCTTTCAAATGCTTGTAATGGGGCTAAGTGCAAAGGTATGGTCATTTTAGGCTTTGTGTCTAAAAATCCTCATGAATTGTGGAACTTTCAACACTTTCTTTTCTTCACCTTCTTCTATCAATTTTTCTTGTAGTGCTTCTAAGTCATCCTATTATTCACTCCATGGATTGCTTGGAAACTCCATTTCTTTTGGACTTTTACTCCACAGTCTTCTTTTTCATTCTTTTTTTTTTGTTATCTTTTATATATATATATATATATATATATATATATATATATATATATA